>CM056380.1:25389167-25457315 GCA_029718625.1 Synaphobranchus kaupii
GACAGTGATCAGCGGCTCGCGCAGGTGTTCATGAAAAATGCTAATCGGAAATGAGGCAGGTATTTGGAGTCGGGACCAGGGTGCTCGTTTTTATTAATTCAAGGCTTGAGGAAATCAAGGCTCACAAAAAGAAGAGGCATTCGCTTCGTCTTCTTCTTCTTCTTCTTCTTCTTCTTCTTCTTCTTCTTCTTCTTCTTCTTCTTCTTCTTCTTCTTCTTCTTCTTCTTCTTCTCCTTCTTCTTGCCATCCTCCATGAAATTCTATACTTTTTCTGTGTTATTTTAGATTTTAATAATCATATCAACAATAGTGATTTTGGTCATGTGTCTAAATGACATGGCACAAATATATTTACAGTTACAGTTTTGTGCTTAGAACAAGTCTTGTGCTTGTTAACAGACTATTGTTTGTCTTTTTTAGTCTTTATTGCCTGTTGTTGCTGTCCTGTCTGTCCTTATTTTATTTAACTTTATTTATTTTTACCCCCCCCCCCCCCAAATTTAAATAAATCATAAATACAATGCAGTTTCCCCTCAAACCTTTCACGGCAAAACGTAGACTGATAAAAGAAGGAGAATGGAGGAGGCGCGTGGAAAGGGTTGATCTCACTCACGCTCCAGGTCAATGTTTGTTTTGTTGGTCAACAGACGGGCTGACTCGTGTACCATTTTGGCTTCTCCGGACAGCCATGGAGATTTCAGTTATAGCTCCTGTTTCCAGAGTCCAGACGATATTTCTATATTTTTATATTTCCCCATTTGACTGCAAAAAAAAAAATTACACTCATATATTGATGTTACATTATTATTATTTTTTTTAATTGCTTATTATTTTCCCGTGGTGAAATATTTGTGTCTCGCCACACAGATAAAGATATTATTTTTTTAATTATTATTTATTCTGAACTAGGTCATATTTGCACGCTAGTTGCCAATCAATTAAATACTCGTAAGGGTTTGACGTAGCCGTCTACGTCACTTCCTGCGCCATCCTACGTGAGTCCAAGGACACATCTGCGCAGAGATGAGCGCAAAATTAAAGCTTTCTGGTTTGGATGTACTCTCCATAGGTTTCAATTGGCATAGCTGTCTAGATATTACTCTAAGGTTCCAACGCTAGCCACGAAGAGGGAGCTGCATTAGAGGCTGCTTGGAGGGTTTCTATTTCCGGATACGGAAATCTGACTAAACTAATTTGTTTTAATCGTTTGCTTAAACCTGTTATTAATCTCCTACAGCACATGTTGTTTGCCCCAAGGGCATCTTTACAAGTGCAACTGCTATTCACTTATTTTCCATTTAAGATTGTCATTTTCAAAATATGAAAAAACGAATCTTACAACATTAAATCATTCAAATTGCTAAATTTATTAATTTTCATGATCGTCATAATAATAACCCTGAATATTATGACATGTATGGGTTTAAAGTTCACATGCCTTGGAAATAATGTATTATACTGCAAAAGTGTACTTTATTATCTACAGATAGGTCTACAACAAGTGTATAGTGATTACATTCAGTATTGTTCAAGATCTGCTATTATTTCATGACTCTGTTTTCTTAGGGAAGTATGTGTTCCTTAATTCTGGGGGTACAAACATAAACATGTGGCAGGTCATTTAGAACTAGACCTGTGAAGGGATCACTGGGATCATTGGTTGTGTCATTTAAGAGATACAAGTGAATAGGGGCACTGATCATAGCTTGATGCTGAAACATTTTCTTAGCCTTTTTTTCTGTTGTTGTTTTTTATATTTCTTTTATTCATTTCAGCACTACATTCACATGCGTTGATAAATTCTATTTATTTTATTTTATCAACATTGATTTCTTATCTGTGTTGTGTGCGGACAGCACTTTCTTTTCCTTTTAGAAGTGCATGTAGCAAAGGAATGTTCATAAAAGCTGGGAAACATTTGTTACTCTAGTTACTGAGAGGGAAATAATTAATGAAGACAATAATGGCTCCCTCTAGTGTTTATGTCTACAGGTGTCCCCCAGGGCTCAGGCCTTGGTCCTCCTCTTGTCCCTCAACACCATATGTCTTAGTCCTGTCATCTCTTCTCATGGCTTGTCATACCACTGCTATGCTGGTGACACTCAACTCTTTCTTTCCTTCCACCATCAGACCTATAGGGCTACGCACACATCTCAAGCTGCCTGAATGACATTCAGCTGGATGGGAACCCACTATCGAAAGGTGAACCTGACAAACACCGAGACATCTTGCCACATCTTCCCCCCATGTGACCTCTCTCTCTCTAGGCAATGCCACTCCATCAGCTTCTTCTAGTGCCAAGACCCTTGGCACTAGAGCGTCTGAATGCTCTTCTGAATAGCCTCCCTGCCTCTACCATCAGATCTCTGCAGAACGCTGCCGTTCACCTGCTGTTTTTTTGGGTAGTTTTGGGTGGTTAGTCTTGTCAGTATAATTTAGGTTAACATTCAACAGGGTCGTTGACCAGTTGTCAATTAAGTCTGCACTTCTTACACTTGCTGTCTGTCTTGGAACTATACTTTCCCCCTCTACTGTACTTCGATCCCTGATCTTTGCACTGGTGTTTGTCTTTCTGGATAAGAACGTCTGGTAAAAATGTTGGTAAAGTATGGTTCAGTATTGTAGAATTAATGTGGCGCTGTGGTACTTGGGAGGGATTATTTCCTAACTTGCTGGACTTGTGTCTTTCGACGTTTTGACTCTGAGGTTAAGCGTCATGAAAAAGAAAAATACTGATATATGAATCTAAATCTTCAAGCAAGAAGGCTGGTCAGGTAAGCTAAACACATATAAAGAACATCTGTGATTGCAATGCTCATCTGAAGACATAATTTTTCAATTCTCATTTCAAATTCAGTTTGGTCAAATCCCCATAGTGGGTGTCAAACGTGTAATTTACTGATGCTATTCAACTCTGGATGAAATGTCGGTCCACGAGGCGAAATGGGACATTGGGATACGAACTTTTCCTGTCTTTCAACTTTTCCCTGATTCCGTCATCTCGCGTGAATTTGTGTGTGTGAGTCATGCGCATTGGAGCTGCTAGTCCGCCATCACTGTGCATAGAGAACTAGCAGGAGTTGAGTGTGGTGCCTGGTGGTGGTTAAGTGACAATATCAAGCGAGAGGGACGCAGACTCGGGGAAAGGTCGAGGGGGGGGGGAATTGTTCAGCTTTCCACCTGCACACTTCCCTGCAGCGGCCCAAACAAAGTATTTCATGTAAACACAGAGACGACCGAATAACTCACTAAAAATGTCCAACCTCAGCAAAGGCGGCACCAAGAAGGACACCAAGATGAGGATACGAGCCTTTCCTGTAAGTTGTAGCCGGAGACAAGGCTCCGAAGCGGGCTGGCGTGCAGACGCGAGAGCCGGGGATTTGATCGGGTTATGTCGAAGTAGAGGCCTATTTCGTAGTAAACAAAGGCGTATGGAGAATACAGTCACCAATTCACTTGTTATGTATGAAAGCACGTTAATGTATTGGCTAGCCAAATATTTGTCAAAAGAAAATGCAAACGTTTAGCTTGTTGGCTAACGGTAGCTAGCTTGGCTTGCTAGCAAGCTAGTTTGCTAACTTAGCTAACGTTACTACAGTATCAGGGTCATAGTTTTGTTGGCTAACGCTAGCTAGCGGTGTGGCCTTTTGACACTTGTTATGAATAGGTCTGTCAGTTAGCGTGAACGAGGAAGAGGGAGTTGTTAATACAGTCTGCTTCATTTATTTTCAACTTCTATGATACACGCATGTGAAATTTAGCCAAGTACAAAACAATATTTGCCTAACATTGTCCTGTTTAGCTAACTAAATGGCTAGCTAACTTGCATGCTAAGCCTCCACTGTGCCAGGATTACCGGTAACGTTAGCTAAACTAATGTAGCGATGGATCCGAGCAACAGGAACGTTACGGAACGTTGTTTTCGTTCTCTGTTGAAAACGGACAGTCATGTGAATAAATGGCTAACGTTAGCTAGTTAAGTTAATGTTACATTTCTGTAGTGTCTCAGTAACGGAAAATATATTGGGCTATGTAGCATTATGGGATAATTGGCATGCGTGCTTATGGGCTTTTTGCTCGTAAGAGCAGCAACAATTTAATTTAGTATCTCTCTAGCTGGCTAGCTAACGTACCGCATGCAGGGTATTTATTGGCTAACTCGCTAGCCAGGTCTACAGTGTATCCTCTAAAATGGGTAAACCAATGTATTCCATGCAATGCATGGACAGCTGAGTTCTTTAATCATCTTTCGACTTAATGTGTCATTGTTTCATTTAGTTGTAACGTTAGCTTGTTGGCTAGCCGGTGTTAGGCCAGGTACAGGTAACAAGTGTAACAGTCTCTTTTCTTTTTTTAAGACATTCATGAATTCAGTTCAATGCGTGTTAACTTTATAACGTTACGTGCGGGTTGTTTTTCTGACGAGTAAGGTGAATATATGCTAATCTTTTAAAAGATCGGTAAAATACAGATAACAGTAACTTTTCACGACAGTATAGTAACAGTTACTTAGCCAGTTGCCTAATGAACTTACAGTGCATGTGGTAACGTAGGCCTATGATGTTTTAAAACGCGTATGAAAAGGTGATCGCACACACACTTGGCTAAACTGTAAATTGCAGCACAGTATCGAAATGGATAACTTGGATCTAACCGACGGGTTTCGTAATCGTAATGCTGTCAGCACTGTGAAATGGAGCTAACGTTACCACGTTATGTAACTTTACACCTTCAAATATATTTATCACATGGGCTTGAATGAACCTCGCTTCTTTTTTTGTTGCATTGTAACGTGGTCATGTTTTTTGTAAGGCCAATGGCGTGATAATATTTTGCATTTTATAGCTAATTCGACATTGTATCAAAACAGCCGGTGTTACTACGGAGGAACAGTCTAGAAACCCATTTATATTTTTTATAATCTGCGTTTTTTTTCGCCCATATTTCACCAGCATCTGTAACGATTTGACCAGTTTTTTTTAGTGTTTCTTTGTGTTACGCATCTATTACGACTACTGAACGTTCAATATTAATGCTGGTTCTCAGTGCAGATAATGCGTCAGTCTAACACGTATTCGTGGATTGCATTTCCTTTTTACAAGCGATGCCAGGTGAAGCAGTGCTTTCAGGCAAGAAACGTCCTGCTCCTATGATGAAACTCTTTGTTCGTTTAGCAGTGAGCGAATGAACTCGTACATGTTTGTCTTGTGTGACAACCACACTGGTGTTTGCCGCGCGTCCCCAGCAGGTGTGGGACCGTGAAAACCCTTAATTAACAAAACATGACTGATGGTTCGACAAGTTTATTTAAACGGTGGCAAAAGTCTTTGCCGTAAGAATCCTTATGTGCTGGAGTTCGAGAATCAGTGTACGGTTTTAAAGTGGTAGGCTTTTAAGTAGCCCCAAACAAGGCGTCATGTTTCCACGGTTTAGGGTCTACAGTATTTATGTAATACATTGGTTCTGCTCTGGGCCGCCTGAATAGCTTGTCTTAGCGTCGTTGCGACTCTGCACGCAGGGAAACTGCTAATTGAGCACTGTCCCCATGAGCGGTATTTGTTTACAGACACGTGCAATACCGTTAGAACCTGTTTCTTGCTTGCTCAGCTTTTGCGGAAGTCTTGGCGCTGCCCCCGGTTTTGGCCCCATCCAAGGCCTTGTGCCAGCCATTGGATGGCGCAGGCAGGCCGGTGCAGTCAGACCCGGGCCGGTGCCAGCGGCGGTGGCTCTCTCCCAGCTCTGTGACGCTGCAAAAGGCTGAAGCCGCCTGCCAGCCTTGCCAGCAAGCATGGAGTCACAAGCACGCGCAAAGCGCACCATTTGCCTGGGCCAGGACAGGGGCAGAAACACTTTTTGCTTAGGTCTGTATGGCCATGTGTGCAGAGAAGGAAACATGTTTATGTGGTGATGTGGGGACCGGGGGGGTTCTTGGGTCCACATGGAGTTTTTGGGTTGATCCCAAGTGTCTGGAAATCGAGGGATGATTTGAAGGGGAACATGCGTTACCTTTTGCTCTTCACCTTAAAAGCAAACTGATGGTTACAAGTGTAATCAAAACCCAAGTAAAAAAGACTAGGCCCAAAAGAATGAGACAAGCAGGAGCCTAGACATTTCATGACAGTCATGTTTTTTCTAGTTGAAAAACAAACGCACCTGTTCCAGGAAGGGTTTAAACTTGCCCAAGAGTGTCTTAGCAGCTGTAGAGAGTGCTTAAGATAGAACTGTAATATCATTTTCATGGGGGTCGGAAAAGGAAGCAGCCCACTTCAGTCAAACAGATAATCTGGCTGATTTAAGACAGTATCGTTTTGGCTGTATTAACCGGATATTAACCTGATAGCTGAGGTGACTGTAGGTGTTATTTTCTTAGTGTTATGTCTGAGCAGACAAATCTCTTATCTCAAGTCTGAATGGGAAGTTTGTGTGTGTGCGTGCTTTCATGTTTGCGTGTGTGCTTGCGTATGTGAGTGCATGCTTGCTTGCATGCCTGAGTGTGTGTTTGCTAGCGTGCTTGCTTGCATGCCTGCGTACTTGCATGTGTGCATGAGTGAGTGCATGCTTGCGTGTGTGTGCATGCTTGCATGTGTGTGTGTGTGTGTGTGTGTGTGTGTGTGTGCATGCTTGTGTGTGAGTGTGCGTGTGTGCGTGTGCGAGTGCGTGTGCGTGAGTGCGTGTGCGTGAGTGTGTGCGTGTGCGTGAGTGTGTGAGTGAGTGCGTGTGCGTGAGTGTGTGCGTGAGTGTGTGTGCGTGAGTGTGAGTGTGTGTGTGTGTGTGTGTGTGTGTGTGTGTGTGTGTGTGTGTGTGTGTGTGTGTGCGCGCTTGCTTGAGTTCAGAGGTGATGGTGCTTCATTTTCCTCCTTCAGTTTAGATAATATTTGAAAGGGCGGAATTCAGGCTGTAACTGTTTCTCCTGAAAATGAATGTGGAAATGATGGTGACTTTCTGCACCCTTACTGTTCCCATTAATATCAGACATTAATATTCTCATTACACTTTCATTAATATCAGACAGGTCAGCCACTCATTACATTTTCATTCATAGATTTGTGAATTTAAGAGTGGTTTTGGACAAGGTATTTTTTGACAGCAGTAAAAAAAATATATATAATATATATATATATATATTCTAGTAAATATATTAAGGAATATTGTCATCGTGCACATATGTAACCCCATTGAAAAGCATTGTCTAGGGAAATTGGGGGAATATAATCTTAAAGACTGTAGTCCTCACTCAAGATTTCGCAGGGTAATAATTTGTGAGTGCACTGGATGAGAAAGTAGTTAAGTTGGCAAAATTTTCTGTAAATGTAGTATACTTAAAACCCCATACTTCAGGGGTTTGAAAAAAAAAACATTTTTTTGCTGAGTATATTTGGGAGCACACTTCAAGAAGTAAGCAAACATTTTGGTCGCATAAATATGCAGCTTCGCCTTGAATATGAAGCGCAGCTTCGATGACGTTTTCCTTCAAATGCAACAAAAAGCAACACGTGACATGGCAGCGCAAAGGTGGAACGTCTTGCAACACTTCCACAGTACGATTGGAAAACAGTATGGAGGATATATATATTTTTTACATTCTGCACGTCGCGTACTAAACTGTACACAGTAAACAGTACACAGGACGCAGTAGACAGGGCTCTGATTCAGACACAGCCCAGTTCTTTTCCCCTGCCTGGGTTGCAGGAGTCCTAAGGGGTTAATTAAATGCCTTTTGTGGTGGTGTATATCTTGCATTTGATTGCGGGCTTTTTTGCCCTTTTTCGAGGAGGGTTTTGTCACCATTGTCTTTAAGTTCTCTCTGTTAAAACCGTGGACGTATTGGGACACTCTTTGACTCCACTAGTTCAGTCGAATCACGTCAGTAGTTAATCGATCACTTAGTCGTTTCGCTCTATGTGAACTCGTCGGCCTGTGTTTTATGAACCTAAAGAGGCTAGATTGAAATGCGGTGTTGCTCCCTCGTTCGCCCCCTTGAGAAGGGCCTTGCCCAAAACTTTGGGTTTGGTGCCGCGACCCTCGTATGTGAATGAAGCGTATAATTTGTTTGTTTTTCCCGTTACCTTTTCTGTTTTTTTTGTATAATTTGTCAGTCATTGTTGTGGGAGGCTTTGGATTTGCAGTCACTGCGAGGGTCTCCTTGTTTTCCTGTCCCCTAGAGAGAGAAACAGGATCTCTATTCATTCAGGCCTCTGAAACTATGTCCTTATTTAACCAATCAGGCGCATAATCCAGTTGCCTGCCCTGCTGCAGTAGATTTATTCTCCAGCGCTCAGCAGGAATAAATAGCGATGTGCTTTTTATTTTCTCCTCGCTGTTACTCCACCCAGCGTCATATCCGCACACTGATCCATAACCTGTAGGAACCTCCGTGGTTGTGATATCTGGCCATACATGTGGCAGTGCACCATAAGGATAGGGAACGGGACTCCCAGCTCTGAGGTTGTGGGTTTGATTCCCCCGTGAGGCATTAGCCATTGTAGCCTTGAGCGAGGTACTAAATGTAATTGCTTTCGTAAATATCCAGCTGTTTAAATGGATTGTGTGTAAAAAATGTAAGCTGAAAAATGGCAATAATGTTTATATATATATATAGGGTTGTTGTCCTATGCCACCCCTATACCATAGACACAGAAAGTTAATTGACCAAACCATTTTTTGAGCTAAACAGAAACCAATATTTTTTTTACTTTTGATTCTCTCTCATGTTTGTGGAGTAGTGCAATCGATAAACACAAGAGGTTGAATCAGGACTTTGTCTCTTTCGTGTGGTTCATTCCAGCTTATCTTTCTGCAGCTAGTGTGGTTTATGGTTAAAGCACAGTCATTGCATTTTTAACCCTTTGAGGTGTAAGATCACAAATATGTGATTAGAATGTTCTTAACTGAATATTCTAATGGTCATGTAAATCACTGCTGGTGAATAATTATTTTTTGCACTCTGGAAAAATAAGTCAGGAGAAACCACCTTTAATGTGATCCATCCGTATCTACTGCATATCTGGTAGCAGAGTGATGGTTTGAGGCTTGTTTGATACCTCGGACCCTTGATGACTTACAGCCATGTGTTCCATACTATTCCCGTGTAATTTACAGCTTAATCTAGTCCTACCCCCCTAATTCCCATAGAGATCCATTCAAATGCAAAGAGGTTATAGTATTGCTTGTAAGAGTACCTGAACATAAGATCTCAAGTCTTTTTAATGTTGTTGGGTCACCGACATCAGGAAGTCATGGCATTAAAAGGATATGTAACCAAATAATAAATATGATGACTTTATTTTATGTTTGTTAATTTGTCCAATTACTTTTGGTGCCCTAAAACGGAGGGGCCTAAATGTATAAAAAATGGCTACAATTGCGACACAGTTCACCCGATATGGATGTAAAAACCCTCAAATTAAAGCTGAAAGTCTGCAGTTTAACCTCATAATCACTGTTCCATTTCAAATCCAATGTGCTGGAGCCAAAAAAAACAACAAAGAATTTGTCACTGTCCTAACACTTTTGGATTACACTGTATTTCCCCAAATCTATATACAGGCCAGTCATTGCATATCAGGTCTGGCCAGGGTCCCCCTACAGTACCAACAAGGACCCCTAGTTGAAAACCCAGGTTGTAGTTGATAAGGATGTCAGCCCATGCGCTGCTCCTCCTGTTCTCCAGTTTCCCTGCTGCTCAGCCGTAAACTAATTTGAACCTCATTTAAGGAGGTACTGTGGGGGTCTGTTGCCTGTTAACCTCGTTGAGTCATTTCAGATTTTAAATTTTCTATTTTTTGTTTGGTTTGAGGAGGAGAAGGACTGAACGTATTCCACCAGGCTCAATGGATTTGAATGCTAAGACTGCTGCTGCTAAATGCTACTGTAATCTGATTGAGTCTTTTTCCTTGCTTTTTGTTGGCTGTACATGACACACATTATAGGGGCTACGGAGTTGCCTTTTACATTTACATTTTTGTCTTTTGGCAGACGTGCTTCTCCAGAGCGACTTACGCAGCCTAAATTCTGTACGTACGGTTGTTTTGTGCAGCAGGATATTGACTGAAGGACTTTAGGTTAACTACCTTGCTCAACGGCAGCGCTTCTCCTGGGAATCAAACCTGCAACCTCTGAGATACAGGCCCAGTTCCCAAAACGTGACGTAACATTCTGCAACCTGAGAGGTGTAGGGGGAGCATATTCATACAGTAAATGGTTCTTTTCGTGACGCTATATTGCATCGGCACCAGTGATAATGTGCATCGTAACGGAAAATTAATAGTTTTAACTTGCCTAACTCATGGGGGCCAGCTCACTCTGTCCTCGTATCACACAGTCACAAAAGGCAGTTGGAGCTTCCTGTTGCCAGGGGGATTTTTTGGGATAACCCCAGAATTCCAGATTCTCTGGTGTCAATAGCGGGTGAGATTTGGCTCGAGGGAAGAGACCAAAGTGGAAAAACAGGTTTCTGCAGCCTTCCCCAGGAGTGTTAGCACAACACGTCTCGCATATTATTTGAAACATTTGAATTTTTTCAGCCGTTTGGAAGTGCATTCATGTCCTTTCTTGACTGTAATGGCCTGAAATATTGGGTGTTCTAGCTCGGCATCTCCCGTCTCTGAAATCAGGCCCGCTCAACATTTATACTTAATTATGACGGATCAGTCTCACAGTTCTCACAGCTTTAACTTGTCTCCCTGTTACTCAAATTGCGATGCTCGAGGGGTGGGAACTGCTGGCTTTCCACCCTCCCTTTACCTGGGAGTAGCACTAATTGTCCAGTTTTGGAGAATACATCTTGTGATGCATTTGGGGGTGGCGCATCATCAGTGAGGTAACCTGGGGGTCATCGGGTGTTTTGGGTCTTTCAACAGCAGACACCCCCGCCCCAGTGGACCCATCCGAGGGTGATCAAGCCTGTTATCATGTGTCCTACTAGCACTACGCCTGGGAGAACAGAAAACCAGGGCTGGGTTTGGAGTCGAGGGCCGGATCTATTGACTTTCCATGACTTAGCAAGTCAAACGCTTATATTGTCTCCTGTAAGATTCTTCTAAAGCTCTTTAACTGTCAGAAAGACCGCTTCCCCATGATGGCTTAGAACATTGTGCACGTTGGCTAACTAGCGAGCCGTATTGCATAGTGCTGAGTTATTGCAGATGTTGGCCTGCAGCTAAAAGTGACAATTGCATTTGGTTGAATCTGTTGTTGTGTTCTGGATCACCCGCAGGAGCTCGATCCATTTTAATTTTGCAGCCTTATGTGCCGAAGGGTACCACAAGGTACACCTCCCCTGCTAATGCAAACTGAGTGCGAAGGAGGAAAACGGCCAAATGTTGGCGTGTGTTGCTAAAGAGCCTCTCCCCTTTCCTTTAGACGGGCTAAGAACCGCAGATTAACTATTTAATGAGGACTGTTGTTAGGTATTCCGATGGTGACCTTATGGATGCATTTAAATGGATATATTGGACCATTTTAAAAGGTATATCCATACACCCCCCCCCCCAGTATTCAGGACAAGTTTTTCTTTCGTGTGATTGTATTTTGGTTTCGTGACCCATTACGAGGTTAGTTTGCTAGATGCTCAACGTCATGTTGCCGTGACAACCACTGCGGCATTAGGTAGCTAAACAACTTGGTAAGGAAGATTGGGGGGGGGGGGGGGGGGGGGTGGAACTGACACGTGGACGAGGATCTGTGGATACGACACATGGCTGCATCTGTCGAGTTTTCTTGGACACAGTCTTTCGTAACACGTGTTGGTGAAAACATCGTTGTGTGCGTTATTATATGTCATACGAGTGTTGATAAGTGGTGTAACTAATAAGTCATGTTGAATCCCAGTGTCGGACATCATTACAATACGGAAGCATCTTTAACCCCCCCCCCCCCTAATTTTTCTTACAGATGACGATGGACGAAAAATATGTCAACAACATATGGGACCTCCTGAAAAACGCCATCCAGGAGATCCAACGGAAGAACAACAGTGGCCTGAGCTTTGAGGAGCTGTACAGAAACGCCTACACCATGGTGCTTCACAAACACGGGGAGAAGCTGTACACGGGCCTACGGGAAGTGGTCACAGAGCACCTCATTAACAAAGTAAGGGGTTATTAAATTAAATGTATTATTAAATATAACCGTGCAGACAGGCCACGACCTGTCCGCCAACGAACGTTAGCTGGCCGTACTCGCCTGCGGAGGCGAGCGGCTTGGTTCCGGTTCAGTTCTGACAAGTGGATGCGTCGCAGGCTGTCTAAGCTCTTTATTTACCCCGACTCGGACCCCGATGTCAGATCAGCCGTTAAGTTATGATCTGAGCACGATGAACATTTCATGTTTTCTTGGACTAGCAAGCTAAGCTTGAGCTGATAAATAAACAAGTTGATCTAGCCTTTTTTTGTTTATTTTATTTTTTATGTTTATGTGAATGTTAGAAATATGAAATTCTCTTACAGGCTTTATAAGCTAGTTTTCAGGGTGCAGCAGTTTGCCCCTTTTGCATTTTAACTGTGATATTTTCACATCCACCTCTGTGGTGGCTACAGGCAGTTTTAGGCAGCTAGCTTGTATGCATTCAGATGATAAGGCCTTCATTACATTTGCATGTATTAAATTGACTGGTACTCCACATTGGCTGACGGAATAGTGTGTCAGAGCACAATGAACAACTGTCTAGAACTGGTTTGTTGTACAGTGGGAATAGAATTTGACAGTGGGAAATGGTGTCATGATTGACTTTGAATGACGGGAGCGAACAGCCAATCCGGGTGCTTGGTGCTGCAGCACCTCGTGTATGGGCTTGGCGATGATTTGCTACGCGTGGCAACACCCACCAGCCAATGACAGGACTCCTCTTTCCCACTCTCCTCGCAGGTACGAGAAGATGTCCTCAATTCGTTAAATAATAACTTTCTACAAACCTTGAATCAAGCCTGGAACGACCACCAGACAGCCATGGTCATGATCAGAGATATCTTAATGTACATGGTATGTCTGTCTGTTTATCTCTATATACACACACGTACACGCACGCACGCACACATGTACGTGTGTTTTATTTCCTCATAATATTTGTACGACTGTCACATAATAGTTACGTAATATATGTACGACTAGTTGCTGACTGCTTTTGAAGTTGTCATGTATAAACAGGGCTGTGCTACCCTAGTCCTATGGAACTAGGGGGGGTGGGGGGGTACTGGTTTTCGATGTTACTCAGCATTTCATAGGTTCCTTAAAGCAGCTGGTTACACGGTTACCTCACCTGGGCTCTTGGGTCAGAATTGCTTGCTGATTTTTAAACTGAGAATTGAATTAAATCCCCAGGGTTACGGACCCCTGTGTACCGATATTTGTTCTGACTTGAGCCAGATGTTCAGATATTGGCAATTTCCTGGGAAAGCATGTAGCAGATGATCTGTGATGACTTCTCACATATTCAGAACGTGTGAGATATTATACCTTATTATATAATTACGTTGCAGACATTACGCTGGTGCTTTTACCCAGGGCATTTGCACAGCTTTAGCATTTTTACCATAGTATCCATTTATGCAGCTGGATATGTACTAAAGTATCTTTTATTGGTTTTTTAATTTCAGTTCCAATAAAAGAGAAAAAAAGAGCATGGATATGTACTAAAGCTATTCAGTTTAAGTACCTTGCTTATGTTAAGGGTACAATGGCAGAGTCCTACCTGGGAATCGAACCTGCAACCTTTATCTACCTGGGAATCGAACCTGGAACCTTACAAGCGCAGTTACTGTAATGCTAACTTAACATTGGCCCCTTAAATATGCAGCGTTGACAATAAGGGCTGAGCTCTTGGGCGTTTTCGGGACACGGTCGCGGTCGGAACCGGGTCACGACGAGACGCGTCACCGCTGAGTCACGGCGAGAGCGCCTTGCGTAACGTTTTAAGCGGTCTTCAGTTGTGAAAGCGGCCAGCAGTTAACATGAGAATGAGCTGCGGGCGGACTGACGTATTTAATATAAGCCTAAGATCCCCACCATTCACCCGAAAGAGGTGTGGTCATGTGACCTGGTGTGTGGTAACAGGCCTGCAGAGTTAACTCAGAGTTTTAAAGAGAAACTACACTCTAGATCACTTTTCTTTCCCGCTGTAAACGTGTTTGTATGCCTACCTTATAATGAAACTTATTCATCCATTCCGTTATTTCAACAATTCTGAAATAATATTGTATATCATATAAGAAACTGGTTGAAAAGCGTCTTTGTGCTGCCCCTAATGGTTGAAATTTCCTTTCTGCTTCCCACACTGCCCCCGCCCCAATCGTGATGTCAGAGTACCTCTTTGGAGGTACCTCTACGTCTTATGGATAATTGTTGTCGCCCACAACAGAAACAGCCGGCACCTGATTGGTTAGACCCGCAACGTTACTTTCGTTTCACCTCTAGGTTTTTAAACCGGAACAACCTGGTGTCCTGTTCAATTCTCTTATTCCACCTAAATAGTCCACTAAAATATGTTTCTGAAAATATTTGAGGTGAGAAATAGGCCGTGCAGTTGCTGAATCTTGATTCATATTTGATGTGCAATGTCTAGTTTGACAGTTTGATCGGAGTTATACGAAATCATTTGTACAATGATAACGTTCATTTATGCAAATGACGATGGACACCGCTCCTCCGCCCCTACCCCTCTCCCTCGCTCACCCCACAAAGTATTTTTCTAAATTGTGTAGTAGGCGGAGACAGGCTGAGACACTCTTTTAGCTCCTGAGGACCTCCCCCATGTTTGCTGGGGGTAAGCAGAGTTTAGAGCAGCTCTCCTCAGCTATGGTCCTGACATTCTTCTGCTGACCCGCACACATACACATGGGTACTCTACTCACACACATACACATGGGTACTCTACTCACACACGTACACATGGGTACTCTACTCACACACGTACACATGGGTACTCTACTCACACACGAGAACACACACACATACACATGGGTACTCTACTCACACACGTACACATGGGTACTCACACACGAGAACACTCACATATACACATGGGTACTCTACTCACACACGAGAACACACACACACAGCGTGCACAAACACACACACATATGGGCGGACACACACACACACCCACACACACACACACACACACACACACTCACACTCAATCAGACCCCAGGACCTGGGGCCCAGAGACTAACCATTACACTGCAGCTACTGTGAGGCTTCTACTGCACTCTGTCTGCGCATGTCAGTTTGTGTGTGTGTGTGTGTGTGTGTGTGTGTGTGTGTGTGTGTGTGTGTGTGTGTGTGTGTGTGTGTCTTTGTCTGCCTGTGTGTGTGTGTGTGTGTGTGTGTGTGTGTTGTGTGTGTGTGTGTGTGTGTGTGTGTATGCAAATGTCAATTTGTGTGTGTGTGTGTGTGCAGGTGCGCATATAAGGTGACTGGTCTGATTTAAGGAATAATGGCTTTTTTGGTAAATATTTTCATGTTGTGTGAGTTTGTTGTGTGAATAAAATGGTGTTCACACCCCTATGTTCTGGGAAACGTAACCACTTAGAGAGGGGTGACTGCATAGTGAGGAGTGTGTCCGATCGCCTTCATCCTCATCGTCCTCTTCCTCGTCTGGCCCGCAGGACCGGGTGTACGTGCAGCAGAACAATGTGGAGAACGTGTACAACCTGGGCCTCATCATCTTCAGAGACCAGGTGGTCCGATACGGCTGCATCCGGGACCACCTCCGGCAGACGCTCCTGGACATGATCGCGCGGGAACGGAAGGGCGAGGTGGTGGACAGGTAAAAAAAAAAACGAAAACAAAACGGCGTGGTTCTGCGTTCCAGGAACGCCCCAAATACCGCCGTCAAATATATAAGTCACCGCTTGCATAACGTCCCGTTTTGTCATCACAGGAAGCGGGGGATTTTAAATGTGGTTCACCACCGTCCTCGTTCTGAGTAATCTGGCTGTTTTGCAGTTACTGTACGTGGATGTCGCCGAGTAATCCTACGGTTTCGCAGATACTGCTCGTGGATATGGATGAATGTGAATCATAAAGGCAGTAATGTGCGGTCATAAACCCCTAAACCCTGACGTTTCTCTGCGCTGGAATACCTGCGGTCTGAAATGTTGTGTCTGACCCGGTTCATTTGCTCCCAGAATATGGCTTTGTATTGATTTTATGGGGAAGTGACACCGTGTGTGGAATATTACCTGCACATTTCACCTGGCTACTGCTCTGACCTCTCGCTGCTTAAAGCATGGCTGTGTTCGTAGGAAATGGCCAATAAAACGGGAAGCCATTTTGCCATAATGAACTTAGTAACCTCACTCTTTACATACAGTATTTATATCCAACCCACCTTAAACTTATTGCCTACTATGTCCTTTAGCTTTAGTTAACAGTGCTGCCAATAACAGGTTTCACGCTCTAAAAAGTGATTGCGGTTGGTTAATTTATTGGGTTCGTTTTTGATTTGACCTAACATTGATTGATTGGCGGCGGTATGAGTGGAGCCGGTCAAACCAGACCGAGTTCCCAGCGCTGTTTTGGTCATTTAACCCGTTCTCTAGCACCACATTTTTTTTGAACACAAGCCCGAAAATAAAATGGTTTCTGGTCTCTTCTGTAAGGTAACACTTCAGAGTTTGTTTTCCAAGAGGCGGAATTACTGTAAGTATTACTGACACAAAGCAACAGAAGCTCAAACACAGTGGAAGTGGGCTATTTTTTCTTGCCTAAAATATATATATATATTTTTGCCAGGTTAAAGATACCGACGTTACAGCATTCCTGTCGTCTGGGGATTTCCAGAACACACAGGTCTAGTGGAATCGTCGTTTCGCTAGAACCTGTTTTGTTTGTCATGGTACAAAATAAGGAACCGTTGTTGCTATAACAGTGGAATCGTAAAATAGTTCATAGAGATAGAATCGTGAGTTTTAACGCTTTCAAACTGTATATTGTGTTGCCAGATTGATTGAAAAGTTTGCCGCAGAAGTAAAGCAACGAATGCAAACACAGTAAACCGGTGGTAGTTAAGGGGTTAAAGAGGGCTGGAAGTCTCTGTTCCATTCTGTACGTTCACATTGCTAACACGTGCTAATCAGCGGTACAGCGGGAGTGAATCGCTTCAGCAGGGTTCCACCCGCTAACACTGAGTGCCAGTTCCCTGTCCCCTGATTGGTCAATGGGACGTGAACAACTTCCTCATTGGAGCAGAAAACTGAATCTGAGTTCTGTCTTCTCCCCCCCAGGGGTGCCATTCGGAACGCCTGCCAGATGCTTATGATTTTGGGGTTGGAGGGGAGGTCTGTTTACGAAGAGGACTTTGAGGCCCCCTTTCTAGAGATGTCTGCGGAGTTTTTCCAGGTTTGTTCAAGATAAATGCCCGAATTTGTCAGGTATCATGGCAATTTTATTACACTATGGTACTATGTAAAGAAAGTTGAAATGCGTTGAATACACGAGTACATGCAACGATGTTGGATTTTTTTGTAGCGAATTCTTGTTTTGAAGCATTGATCTGTTTCGAACTTCAGATGGAAAGCCAGAAGTTCTTGGCGGAAAATAGCGCCAGCGTGTACATTAAAAAAGTGGAGGCCAGGATAAACGAGGAGATCGAGCGAGTGATGCACTGCCTGGACAAGTCGACGGAGGAGCCCATCGTGAAGGTGGTGGAGAGAGAGCTCATCTCCAAGCACATGAAGACTATCGTGGAAATGGAGAACTCGGGCCTTGTACACATGCTGAAAAACGGCAAAACGGAAGGTGCTTTTTAAACCGCTCCCTCTATCTCATCTTTTTTTTTTGGGGAATTTTCTTTCAAAATTCTATGTCCGTGTTCTAGAACCTGGGTTTTCAACAGGTGATCCGGGGACCCCCGGGGGTCTTTGAGGGTACTGCAGGGGGGTCCCTGGCTAGACTTGTTATGCAATGAGTATATACAGTGAGCACCATAATTAATTGGATTGTCATTGTATCCTTTCAAACTCAAAGTGCTAGAGTACAGAAGCAAAATAACGAATAATGTGTCACTGTCCAATGAATTATGTTGCTCACTGTATATACACTGCCTGGCCAAAAATAAAAGTCGCCGTTGCACCCGTCATGCATAGTGCCCACTGTACAAGCCTCTGGAGGCAGTGTTATGATCAATTGGTCAGGTCTAGGCTCAGCAACGTTATGCAGCAATAAAATGAAGTCAGCTAAGTACCTGAATGTACTGAATGACCAGGTTATCCCATCAATGGGCATATTCTATGATGACAATGCCAAGATTCATCAGGCTCAAATTGTGAAAGAGTGGTTCAGGGAGCATGAGGAATCATTTTCCCACATGAATTGGCCACCAGAGTCCTGACCTTAACCCCATTGAAAGTCTTTGGGATGTGCTGGAGAACACTTTACGGAGTGGTTCGACTCCCGTCGTCAATACAAGATCTCGGCCAAAAATTAATGAAAGTCTGGACGGAAATAAATGTGACGTTGCATAAGGTTGTCGAAAAGTTGTTGCAACTTTTTTTTTGGCCAGGCAGTGTATATTTGGGAAAAAATTATAAAACATAAATATAAAGTTTTTTAACTTGTGATGGCAGTCCCCTGGATGCTTGTGAGTCTGGGTGGGGGTCCCCTGGATGCTTGTGAGTCTGGGTGGGGGTCCCCTGGATGCTTGTGAGTCTGGATGGGGGTCCCCTGGATGCTTGTGAGTCTGGATGGGGGTCCCCTGGATCAGAAAATGTTAAAACGTTAAAAACCCCTGTTCTAGAACATTGCTGTCCGTTACCAGTAGTGATTGTGACATCAGCAGTAGAATGTTCAGTTAAGAACACTCTAATCGCATATTTGTGATCTTACCCCCGTAATGGGTTAACGCTGTTTTGCAGTCACTTTGTGCAGCCGTGCCGGCGTCTGTTCCCCATCCTAATTATCAAATGAAGTGAGAGCTCCATAATGAAACGGTCTGTTGAACCGTAAAGCGTTTGTGAGTGGCTCTAAATTCACATTCTGCTGAATGACTGAACATAATGATGATGATGATGTGGGCAAGGGGGGGGGGGGTGGGCTCCTTCCTAAATTTAGCTTTTTACAAGATTTCTTCCGTCAGTGAGACTGTTATCCAGGGTCGATTAAACGGTGCGGCGCTTTTACCGCGCTGAAGGGGTACGACACCGTGCTGCCACTCGATTTTGCCGGCTCTGCAGGGGGTCGTCTCTCTCTTTCCGAGCGTGGTAGCGGAAGTTCCGGAAGGTTCCGAGCGTCCGGCTCACGCCCCTTCTCTCCCCCCCCCCGCAGACCTGGCCTGCATGTACAAGCTGTTCAGCAGGGTGCCCAACGGCCTGAAGACCATGTGCGAGTGTATGAGCGCCTACCTGCGTGAGCAGGGGCAAGGCCCTGGTGTCCGAGGAGGGAGAGGGCAAGAACCCCGTCGACTACATCCAGGTAAACGTGCAAAGGAAGTGACATCACTCTTAATTCAGTTGGGCGGAACTTAAAGAAGCTCAGTTAATTAATTTCCAGGTGAAGTGTAGTCGTGGCCTATATTCCTGCTGTAAATGGGTCTGTCCATTTTAACGTTTTGATAATTTAGCGTATGAACGACCTCTGAATGCATTAAGAGAGTCCCCACCAGCTTTTCTCGACAGGTCAGTTTACCATATGGCCTTCAGAATGCAAACCAAAGGTTAAAGTGAATGGATGGATTCAAGTGGCCCGTGCTTGTGTGTGCAGTGATCGTTGGAGTGATATCGAATGTGTCGTGTGGCGATCTCTGAGTTTACAGAGTTAATGTTTCGACACACAGTGAATTTTATGGAACCGGCTCACTGTATACAGTGGTGTTGGTTCAACATCAGTCTCCCTCTCTCTCTCATTCATGTTCTCACTCTCTCTTGCTCTCTCTCTTTCTCTCTCCCTCTCTCTCTCGCTCTCTCTCCCCCCTCTCTTTCTCTTTCTCTCTCTCTCTCTCTCACTCAGGGTCTGCTGGACCTGAAGACGCGGTTCGACCGTTTTCTGCAGGACTCCTTCAACAACGACCGACTCTTCAAACAGACCATCGCCGGCGACTTTGAGTACTTCCTCAACCTCAACTCCCGTTCGCCGGAGTACCTCTCACTGTTCATCGATGACAAGTTGAAGAAGGGAGTTAAAGGAGTGAGTCACAGTTTACCGCCCTTTCTGTCGTCCAATCACTGTTCCTTCCCCCTTTCTATCGTCCAATCACTGTTCCTTCACCCTTTTTTATCATCCAATCACTGTTCCTTTACCCTCTCTATCATCTAATCACTGTTAGTTCACCCTCTCTTTTGTCCAATCAGTTTCTTAACCTTTTCTGTAATCCAATCACTGTTCCTTCACCTTTTCCATAATCCAATTACTGTTCCTTCGTCCCTTTCTATTGTCCAATCGCTGTTTCTTAACTTCCTTCACCCTTATATCTTCCAAGAACTGATCCTTCACCCATATTGTTGTCCAATCGCATCTCTCTCTTGTGCATCCAATGGGCCAGTCACGCTAGGTTTTTCATACTTCCTATCGTATGATTGTGCTATTCTTTCCCCCTTCCTGTTGTCCAATCACACGGTTCCTTCACCCTTCCTGTTGTCCAATCACACTGTTCCTTCACCCTTCCTGATGCTGTTGTCGGACACGCTATTCTCTCAGTCCCACGCCGCACACAGAAGCTCGTTGTTTGGTCCGTGTCCAGAACAGCAGGCTGCAAACGCCCGGAACATTCTTTGAATATTTTAGATTTTTTTAGTAATTCAAAATTACTCAAATTACTGCCATTTTGTCAGAAGCATTCACGTGTGTGTGAGTGTGTGAGTGAGTGTGTGAGTGTGTGAGTGAACGAGTGAGTGAGTGAACGAGTGAGGTGAACGAACGCATACCTATCTGTGTGTGTGTGTGTCAGTAACACCCTCCCTTGTCCGGTACAGCTGACGGAGCAGGAGGTGGAGTCGATCCTGGACAAGGCCATGGTGCTGTTCAGGTTCATGCAGGAGAAGGACGTGTTTGAGAGATACTACAAGCAGCACCTGGCCCGCCGGCTTCTCACCAACAAGAGCGTCTCTGACGACTCGGAGAAGAACATGATCTCCAAGCTCAAGGTGAGGCTCCGCCCATCTCCCAACGCTGCAATACAGGAGAGAACAGCAGGACTGTGACACGTTTTACATCTAACCCACTTTAATAGGGTTTAATGACCCGCAGTTATGGGGTAATAACATGATTTTTGGGTGTCGGATAAGGGCAAAGTGCGTGTGCGTTTGTTTAATATATGTGCCCCTCTTCTCTGGGTCAGACGGAGTGCGGCTGTCAGTTCACCTCTAAACTGGAAGGAATGTTCCGGGACATGAGCATCTCTAACACAACCATGGACGAGTTTCGCCAGCACCTGCAGTCCACGGGGGTAAGAGTGCCACACACTGGAGCAGTTAGAGCTCTGTGATTTCACTGAAAAACCCTTTACAGCGACAACAATTCATGGAGTGATTATGTGTGAAAAATGTTTTTAAAAGAAATTATTTTATTGGAAAAAATAATTTAAAAAAAAACAACTATAAAAGATACTTTACAGCGACAACAATGTAAGCTCTCTCTCCTCCTCCTCTCGCTCTCCACTCTGTCACTCTCTGCCCCTCTCTCTCCATCCTCCCTCTCTCTTTCTCTCTCTGTCACTCCCTCTCTCTCTCTCTCTCTCTCTCTCTCTCTCACTCAGGTGTCTCTAGGTGGGGTCGACCTCACAGTAAGGGTGCTCACAACAGGCTACTGGCCCACCCAGTCGGCCACGCCCAAATGCAACATCCCCCCCCTCTCCCAGGCACGCATTTGAGGTCTTCCGAAGGTACGACCTTTGACCTGTCACTGGATCAAATGTTCATTTACCAGGATCAGATTTGTCCTCATTCACTCACGCACGCACACACACACACACACACACACACACACACACACACACAAGCAGGCACATATACACATGCACACGCACGTACGCACGCACACACACACAGACACACACACACGACACACACACACACACACACACACACACACACACACACACACACCCGCGCATGCGTACGGTGAGCACACTGAGTTGTACCTTTGCAATGCTTATGTATAAATCACTTGTGAGAAATGGCTGTATGTTCCCTGCCTGGTGTATACGGCTGCATTAGTGTACTTGTGTTTGATTGATGGGTCATCCTGCTGGCTCCGCCTCTCCTCCAGGTTCTACTTGGCCAAACACAGTGGCAGACAGCTAACGCTGCAGCATCACATGGGTTCCGCAGACCTGAACGCCACTTTCTACGGGCCAGTCAAAAAGGTAGGAGGAGCCACAGCTCTAGTGCATCCTGGGAAATAGGGGACTAATGCTGGGTGGAGAGAAGAATGCGATTGGCTGTTGGATAATTTCTTCTTCCCATAGAGCAGGGAGGGCCTCTCTGTCTGCTGGCTTTTGATGTGTTCCTGCCTTTAAGTGCTTAAGTTAAGTCATTGTTTGGCTAAGGTCTGTACGCGCATTGTTTCCAAGTCCTATATTGGCTGCTGATCAAAAGGAAATCACAAAAACCAGCAGAGACTACGGCCCCCCAGCACTGGAGTTTGAGAGCCCTACACTAGAGTATCCTAGTTTTTGTTTTTTGATTTTGAATTTCACTTCACATGCAAGTTTATAATATCCCACTGATCTCTTTCTCTCTCTCTCTCTCTCTCCCCCCTCTCTTTCCCTCTCTCTTTCTTTCTCTCTCCTTCCCTCTCATTTCTTTCTTCCCTCCCTTTCTCTCTCTCCGCCCTCCCTCTCCCCTGTAGGAGGACGGGTCAGAGGTGGGTGTGGGCGGGGCTCAGGTGACCGGCTCCAACACGCGGAAACACATACTGCAGGTCTCCACCTTCCAAATGACAATCCTCATGCTGTTCAACAACAGAGAGAAGTCCACCTTTGAGGTGTGTGTGTGTGTGTGTGTGTGTGTCTGTCTGTGTGTCTGTCTGTCTGTCTGTCTGTCTGTGTGTTTTCTCCCCTCTGTGTCTCTGTCTCCCCCTGCAGGCTATGACCTGACACTGCATATGACTGTTTCAGTTAAAGCATAACTGAACTTTGGTAGAAGTTTGGGTTGTGTAGTTACCTGGCCATGATACGAGTCCAAATGGTGGTGAAATATGCTCGTTAGTTGCTCTGTGCTCCCCTGGGGTGATAATCCAGAATAGGGTATTTGTCGCTCTCCATTCACTTCTATAGGGCAGCTAAAATGGTCTCAAAATGACACTTCTAGCACGTATACGAACGTGAACGAAGTGGATTCTGTCAATACAAACAATAACCAGTTCTCGTATGTATTTTTAAAAAAAAATTAATTAGATGGCCCTTTCCTGGCTTTTTTGTAATTTATTTGGAACTTAGATCCGGCAGGTAATTCTTGCGCCAGAAATTGCGTTAATGCGCCGATGCGTCAGAAACCACTCATTGGTCCAAATTTCCATGGAAGCAAGCGTTCCTGGTAGTATATATCTATGGTAAACAAACCAACCTGCCAGTCTTTTCTGGTAGCTTGCTAACAACATTGAAGGAAAAGTACTTTTATAAATAATTTTAATTACACAAAAAAAAATGCGTACGAGGACTGGTTATTGTTTGTATTGACAGAATCCGCTTCGTTCTAGTTAAGAAGTGTCATTTTCAGACCGTTTTAGCTGCCCCATTGAAGTGAATGGAGAGCGACAAATACTCTATTATGGATTATCACCCCAGGGGAGCACAGAGCAACTAACAAACACCACCATATTTCACCACCATTTGGATATCATGGCCAAGTAACTACACAACCCAAAGTTCTACCAAAGTTCAGTTGTGCTTTAAAGGCCACATTAGCAAATGCATGCTTGAATTCTGCCCCCTGAGTTTTTTTTCTTGCCACCATTTGAGTGGTTATCTTCCCACTGGGGAGTTTTTAACCTCACTCACTTGCTCTTTTGGGGTTCAGGCCTAGTTTCTGCCCTCTGTTTCTCCGTAAAGCGTCTTCGTGACAGTTCTCTGTAAAAAAGCGCCATACAAATAAAAATCGAATTGAATGTAAATCTCTTCCTCTGACTCTCGTCTCTCTCTCAGGAGATCCAGCAGGAGACCGACATCCCAGAGCGGGAGCTGGTCCGGGCGCTACAGTCCCTCGCCTGTGGGAAAACCACCCAGCGGGTCCTCACCAAGGAGCCCCGATCCAAGGAGATCGAGAACGGCCACGTGTTCACCGTCAACGACCAGTTCAGCTCCAAACTGCACAGAGTCAAAATACAAACAGGTGCGGCGGGGGGGAGAACCTCACAAACACAAACTGCACATTGTTGTGTCACCGTAACGATGGAGGAGGTCCGTGCTCTTAATATGCAAATGGGGAAAAAAATGTAAAATAAATATTTATTGAACGGACGTTTTTTCAGCCATCAGGGCTTCATCAGAGCCATTTAAACTCTTTGAAGAGCGGGCTTCTTGGAATGTTTTTAAAAAAATAATAATAATTCTAAATCAGTGCTCTAGAACTCCATTGCTTTCAATTGCCAGTAGTGATTGTTACATCAGCATTAGAATGTTCGGTTAAGAACATTCTAATCAGATATTTGTGATCTTACACCTTAAAGGGTTAAGCTCTTCAGGAAAAAAAAAAGTGTGGGGGGGTGGGGGGGGTTTGCTCCAAATTTCTACTATTGTGTCAACATAGGACAACATTTCCAGATGTAACTTTTAAAGTGTTAAGATTTTGCCTTTTTTGAGGACGGAATCTGGAAAAGGCAGCCTCCTGCCCTAATGAGGTTGCGTTTCAGTTTCTTTAACGGTTGAAGAGCCAGTATGGTTTGAACCGTCATTCATGTTTGGAGTTCATAGCTGAACCGCACTGGGGAACACAGTGTCCTAAGCAGGGGGTTGAGTTTTTTTTTTTTTTTTTTTTTGCTAGGGCCGCTGTCTGGCCGTTGCTAAACCAAACTTGTGTTTTTGTGGGGTCCCCCCGCCCCCCCCCCCCCCCCCCCACAGTCGCTGCCAAACAGGGGGAGTCGGACCCCCGAGAGGAAGGAGACGCGGCAGAAGGTGGACGACGACAGGAAGCATGAGATCGAGGCGGCCATCGTCCGCATCATGAAGTCCAGGAAGAAGATGCAGCACAATGTTCTAGTAGCAGAGGTGAGGCACCAAGATGGAGGGACATCTCCTAATTTCACCCCAAACGCAAACGGTCTCGTGTGTACGGAGTAGATCTCCTCATTTCACCCCAAACACAAACGGTCTCGTGTGTACGGAGTAGATCTCCTCATTTCACCCCAAACACAAAACGGTCTCGTGTGTACGGAGTAGATCTCCTCATTTCACCCCAAACGCAAACGGTCTCGTGTGTACGGAGTAGATCTCCTCATTTCACCCCAAACACAAACGGTCTCGTGTGTACGGAGGAGGGACGGCCGTCCTCCAATCCCCGGTGGCGGCCGGCTTCTCACCCAAAGCACTTCTGGAATCTTCTGTTACTTACTCACATTGTGTCTGGGCTGCTTTTCCAAAGTCTAATGACAGTTTATGAAAGCTCATTTGATATGGAGATAACGTGACAGTTGGCAATTTGCCTTCACGTGTAATTCTGACATTAATTTTTAGTGCCTGCTTGTAGTCAGGCGGTAAGGAGTTGATCATCTGCCTACTGTGTAATTGCATGGGAACAGGGTGTTGCCTTGTGTAAAGTCTAATCTTACTGGTAAACTGAGGGTAATATTTTGACGTGTGGTGCCCACCGCTGGCTCCGCCCCTGACTAGGACAGGCCAGGAGCTGATTGGTGGAGTGATTAATTTATTCGTATGTGGACGACTCCCTTAGTTTTGATATGTATGGGTATTGAGCGGCATAACTTAACTCGGGTTGAGGTTGTACTTCTTTAAATATGCGGTAATGGTAAAATAATGC
The DNA here is from genome assembly GCA_029718625.1 of Synaphobranchus kaupii. Lineage (NCBI taxonomy): Eukaryota > Metazoa > Chordata > Actinopteri > Anguilliformes > Synaphobranchidae > Synaphobranchus > Synaphobranchus kaupii. The sequence continues at coordinate 25,415,072 of CM056380.1, forward strand.
AGGTATTGATTATTTTTGTTTCTCTGTTTCCCAGGTAACTCAGCAGCTGAGAGCCCGGTTTCTGCCCAGTCCTGTGGTCATTAAGAAGCGTATCGAAGGACTCATTGAGAGAGAATACTTGGCACGAACGCCAGAGGACCGCAAAGTGTACACCTACGTAGCGTAGAGGAGGGTCAACGACACGAACGGGAGACGGAGAGGAGAGGGAGAGGAGGGGAAAAGAAGGAAAAAGTGGAAAAAAATAATCCCTTTGGACTGTTTTGCGCATGGACTGGGAAGTCCCTTTTACCTATAAATACCGGAAAACTGACTTTTCCTTCCATTAAGAACAAAAAAAATAAATAATAAAAAATAAATTAAAAATACATGTAAAATTAAAAAAATTACAAAAAAATCAACTAAGTGTTCTAGATTATTTAAAAAAAATCGGGCCTCTACTCCCAGTGTGAATTTTCACTGTTGAAGGATGGATCTGGCCTCAAGGCTCTTCACCGTTTGGCCCCTGTAGAGATCCTATTCCTCGGGGGTTAAAATGTGAATGCTCCTCATTTCTTTTTATTTTATTTTTTTTTTTCGATACTGTATAATAAAAAAAAGAAAAACGAGAAAATAAAAAAGTAAATAAAAAATGTAAATGCCAAACGTGGATTGCTGTAGACAAATTTTAAGAAGCCCCCCCCCCCCCCCCCATTTTACATCATACAGTAAAAATGTAAAATAGTTTTTCTGGCGGCTTGCCGCTGGATAGGAGGAATCTGAGGCGTAAAGGGGAACTTCACCCTTATAACCCCTAACTGTTGCATTAGTCCCTCCACTGGAGTTGGGTTAAGAGAAATACATTATCCTCATTTGCAGTTGGCCAGGTAACTTTACCTTTACACTTCCTGAATCCAAAGCGTACACACCTCTGACACGGCTGTTTGTAATGGTGGGTGTCGTCGCCACGGCAACGGCTGACTCCTCACTTGGACAGTTTGTTTTTTTTTCTCCTGGTGGCGGAGATCTCTGAAATCAGTGGGGTTTTTTGGTTTTTTTTACACCATATCAGTGGACGAATAAATTTACCATCATAAACTGATTTTAGGGCGAAGGTCCCCCTTTTTAATGATGAGGAGAAATGAGTATAAAGATATTTCTATGGGTGGTTTGCAGGGGTTATTGAGATAGTTGCTTGTTAGTATGCTCCATTTTGTTTTATTGGATTTGGAATAATTCAGAAAGGTCTCTGGACTGTTTTTCTTTTGTTTTTTGGGTGAGGCCTCTTGTACAATTGGTGGGCCCAAAAACATTTATTTTGTTCCTTTTTTTTTTTTTTTTTTATATATATATATTTGGGTCTTCCAAACGCAGGCCATCGTGAGGGGTCTCCACTGGCATTCTAAAAAGGAGCCCCAGATGCTGTTCTAAACCTGTATAAATTGTAAAGTAATTCTTTGTGCTCACTGCTGCGACTGGACTGGACTGTACAGGGACTGGGTTTCACCATATTAAATGCAGAAAAAGGAAAAAAAAACAAGAAATGGAATCACTGCTTTTATTTAAATTTTTTGTCACTTGTTTTTTTCTGTTTTCTGACGGGGTGCTCATTTTGGGTTTTTTTAAATTTGTTTTCCCCCTTGTTTTAAAGGGCAGGTTTGTTTTCCTGTGCTTTTCCAGCAGAACTGACACTCAGTTGGAGGTGAACCCCAGACAGAAAGTGTGTGTCCAAATCTTGGGTTCACCAAACATTTTCCTTTTTTTATTTTTTGTTTGAGCCATGGAATTTGTTTTGGTATCTGTCAGTGTCGATTTCCTTTGTGTAAGAAACACTCCCTTTGAATCTCCTTTACGGTTTTCCCCACTCTTTCTCCCGGAGTGGAATACCCAGTCATGTTCGCCCGCACCACTCACTGGTGCTTCTCTGCTCCACAGACCATAGACGAGCGCAAAACCCATTAGCGCCCGTAATTGTTTTTTTTTATAGGCTCAGATATGGGGCCGTCCAGTCTTATCCTCAAAAAGGCCAGTGTGGGTGAGGGTGTTTTCCACCTGATTAAACGAATCCACGTCTTGTTTGGCGACCATGATAAGTATATCTACATTAGTTGAATCGGGTGAATTGAGTGCTGGACTAGAATCCAGTTTAATTTAATAATATGCATTCAAACTGCAATTCACAATTTCCCCTGGGGAAAATAGATGTTCTATTCTAAACCTGCCTTCACACTGGCCCTTTTGGGATTGGTATTGTACAGCCCTGCACAAGTACATCAATCCCAATACAAAGCAAACAGCCTGACTACGGTGAAGCAAATCGCACCGTTACTGTGTAGGCGTTAGCGCTTTGTAAACGTTTTACCACGGCGAGAAAGCCACCTAGAGAGAGATGGCTGGAGCTACAATCAATTCAGCACCATCTTAGAAATGCTAATTACCTGGCTAATAACATTGGATTTAAGTGCAAAATCAATAGGGCACTTAATGGAAATTAACTTATGCCAGCCTAGAAGTGTAATACAAATTGGCTTCATATAGCCTAGCTGCCCAAAACGAGATTGCAATGAGCCATTACAATCCTATATAGTAAAATAATGGCGTTACAGAAGTGCTCGGGGGTTTGAATAGGAAGGGATCCAGCCTAGAGTGGTGGGTCCATCAGTGATGTTTACACTGATTTCTCATGAGCTGTGTGTTAGGACAGCTAGTACTACTCAATACAGTCCCCACAGCCCATGCAAGACCAGTAAGCAGTAGCCTACCTGCCATTGCTGCAAACAATCCTACGTCGAAGAGGGAAGTATGAGCAGCACATCAAGAAAATGCTGATAACATGTCGCCTACGGGTCGGTTACACAGACTTCCCAACGTGTGCGTGAAAGAAGGAGCCTTGATATTGATTTGTGGATATTAGCCAATGAGCCAGCGCTGTACAGTAAGTAGCCTTTGTACAGATATGGCCTAAAACGGATTGCAACTAATCTTTTAGATTTCAAGTGATTGATCTGGGACACCGAGTGACGTCTTGCTTTTGTAAACTTATCTGGACATTCTGTGCAGAACCTTTTTTTGTTTTTTGTTTTTGTTTTGCTATAGTGTCACGAAGAAAAATATCTGGGAACGAGGCGTAGCCTATAAGCCGACCAAGCCCGAACGTTTTCATCACATTATACGTATCTGCCCAAGGTCGTTGTAAATATGTTGTCAGTTTGAATCGAGGCTATTGGCCTTTCAGAAACTACGTCTTAAAGCATCAAAAAAAAAAAACGGGAGGGGGTGTGGCGGACCTTTAGTAATGCAAAGACCGGGGAGCGTGCAGCGTGCCGTCACTGTTCCACAGAGTTCCTCTCGTACACTGGAGTGGAGAAGCTCGGACTGAAAGAGGAGAAAGGAAAATCTCTGAGCTGTGAGGTAGTGCAGGTAATCGCAGAGTGCTTGGCTGGTCATGTTTTTTGTCTTAATATTCGATGTGACGTGGGTATGTTTCACCGCTCACCGCTTGCACGGTGTTTTGAGGTTGCTTTAGGTAACCATTTGTTGAAAGACACGGAACTGAAGAACGCGACCACACATCTCACTGATCTGACTCTGGATTTGAATTATAGGCTACTCATGGTGTGAGGGACACTGATGTTATACATACACACTCATATACAAACTCATATATATACACACTCATAAACTCATTTTACACACACACACACTCCTATTATACACAGACACTCATAAATACTCATGCCGTACAAACTCTAGATATTCTGGGCTAGAGTGACTCTTGTTGCCTAAACACCATTTTCAGTTACTATCTGTCCTTCACTTCAAGAAATATGGCAGCCAGAACAGCATCGGTTACAGGTACAGTAATCTTTGACCTCTGACCTTTGTGCCCTCTCCCTCAGGTGGTTTGACGTCAGGATGACCTCGGTGCTGTACCCCTGCTTGTTCCTCGCTCTCCCCCCTTGCCCTCTCCAGCACGTCCTCTCTTGGGGAGCTGGGCTCTGACCTGGGAGTGCAGATCTTCCAGCAGGTGGCGCTGTTTCAACCGTGGCAAAACTCGTTGGTCTCCCCGCACGGGGTGGCCAGCGTTCTGGGGCTCCTGCTGCCGGGCGCCGACGGCAACACACATCAACAGATCCTCACCGCGCTCTCCTACGAGAACAGCAGTAACCGCCATCTTTTTCATCTTCAATTCATGATTCATGTTGTTTATCTATTCTTTTTTTCTTTTTACTATGGACTTTTCAAATAAAATAAGCGAATTAATGTAAATATAATTAATATCCGTTCCTCAGCATGTGTTTAGACAGCAGTTATTTATGTCCCTCACTTTTTACCAGACGAGGGTATTTTTCCAATCATCCGTCATCCAAGTCAAGATTATGCTCATTGATATTTATGGCACAAGGACAGCCGAGCGATCTGCACATGGAAGAATGCCCGAGCCGTGACCTATTTGCTGTAAATTCGCCCAGAACGAGGCAATTATGCAGGCCTAAATGATAAGATTGTGTATAAATATAGTTATTTGGCAGCAGTAATTTGGATTAATTTACGCTCATTTATTTGCCTCGTTCATCTGACGATTAAGGGAAAAGTATGAGCCCCCATTTTTCCACTCTGTAGCATTGAAGTATCAAAGTGGGTAGGAATAGTGGGAGATGGTGCAGCACTTTAAATGTAGGGGGTGATTTAGTGGCAGTGAGGAGTTTTCACGGAAATTTGACCAGAACACAGCAGGGTTTCACACCTTATCCCCGACGCTACTGAAAAGTGCCATGGGATCTTGAATGACCACAGTGAGCGAGCCTTTGGTTTGACATCTCAAATGAATGACAGCTCTGTCTACAGTCTACTGCCCCCATCACTGTGCTGGGGCTCTGTCTACAGTCTACTGCCCCCATCACTGTGCTGGGGCTCTGTCTACAGTCTACTGCCCCCATCACTGTGCTGGGGCATTGGATTTTCTGTTTGGCCCAGGGGAAAGAGCGCCCCCTACTGGTCCACCAGCACCTCTTCTGGCAGCAACTTAGTTTTCTCAGGAGATCTCCCATCCAAATACGAATCAAACCCACACTTGTACCTATTTTTCCAGACTACTTCCACCATGCTGGCTGGTTATTGATAATAATTTTGTCACATCTTTCTTTATTGAGCTTTCGGTCACCCCAAGAACCGCTCCACTCTGCTTTACAATGGAGTCCAATGGGGCATATTTCGATACATTTATCTCGAACAAGTCCCGTTTATATAAACCTTTTATCTGGAAGTGAAAACGCGTGTGACAGTTGAAATTTATTTGCCAAAATTAAAATATGTTCTGTTGCATACTCTTTGAACTTTCATAGTTGACCTACCGTACTTACCTATTCTGCACGCAAAAAATTGAGGTGCAGGGTGATATGGCTGCTGAGTGTAAATACTGTATCACACCTGAGTGTAAATACTGTATCACACCTGAGGCCCCCCAGCTTCACTTGCTGCTCTGTGATTGGTTAACCTATATTCTCTTGTATTTCAATAGGCCCAGACAAAAAGCTGGGAGACCTGCACAGGAACCTGACCAAGTCCAGCCCGGGCGCGACCGTGACCATCGCCAATGGCGTTTTCGCCCAGAAGGGGTTCGAGATGAAGGGTCCCTTCCTGTCCGCCATCGAGCGTGACTACCAGTGCGAGAGCAGGGACCTGGATTTCTCCGACACAGCCAGCGCTGTGGCGGCCATAAACGGCTGGATCAGTGACCGCACCGACGGTCAGACCGGCTTCCCCAGCCTGCGTTCAGAGCTAGACACAGCTAGGCCGGAAATCCATTCACATTTATTTGCACTGACATTAACATTAACAATTACATAATATGCAAGTGTTGTATTACCCCACACACACACACCTTGGCGAGTTAACCCGCGCAGACTTTTTGAAAATATGTATATCACTTATCCGTCTGGTGGCGGCATGTATACACAGTATATAGAGTATGTACTGTATGTATATACACTGCCTGGCCAAAAAAAAAGTCGCACACTCTAATATTTCGTTGGACCGCCTTTAGCTTTGATTACGGCGCGCATTCGTCGTGTTATTGTTTTGACAACCTTATGCAACGTCACAACATTTATTTCCGTCCAGAGTTGCATTCATTTTTGGCCGAGGTCTTGTGTTGATGACGGGAGAGTCGAACTACTCCGTAAAGTCTTCTCCAGCACATCCCAAAGACTTTCAGTGGGTTTAATGTCAGGACTCTGGTGGCCAATTAATGTGTGAAAATGATTCCTCATGCTCCATGAACCACTCTTTCACAATTTGAGCTCGATGAATCTTGGCATTGTCATCCTGGAATATGCCCATTGATGGGATAACCTGGCCATTCAGTACATTCAGGTACTCAGCTGACTTCATTTTATTGCTGCATAACGTTGCTGAGCCTAGACCTGACCAATTGAAGCAACCCCAGATCATAATACTGCCTCCAGAGGCTTGTACAGTGGGCACTATGCATGACAGGTGCAACGGCGACTTTTTTTTTGGCCAGGCAGTGTATATATACATATATGGGAATGTTAGCAATAAATGCTGAATGGCGAATTGTGTTGTTGAGGAAACTACATTTGCTAAACTTCAGTATTTTCAAATTCTAATATCTGAAAAGTCAAAGTGTTTCAAATGCATAATAGGTCTGGTCTGGCATCATAACTCTGGCAGTAAGAGAGGCACATTCCCTGTGTCTGCGTTTCAGGAAACATCACCAGCCTGGTCAGACCAGACATGCTGGATGGGCCACTCACCCGTCTGGTGGTGGTGAACTCCATCTACTTCAAGGGCCTGTGGAAGTCTCCCTTCCGGCCCAAGGACACCAAGATGGGCATCTTCACAGGGGGTGATCGCACGAAACACATTGTCCCAATGATGTCACAGCTGTCCCTCCTCAAGACTGGTGAGTTCCAGGTCGGTTAGCAATGCCTCTATGATGTCACAGTTGTCCGTCTTCAACACTGGTGAGTTCCAGGTCGGTAAGAAATGCTCTATGATGTCGCAGTTGTCTCTGTCAACACTGATGAGTTCCAGGTCGGTTAGCAATGCCTTTATGATGTCACAGTTGTCCATCTTCAACACTGGTGAGTTCCAGGTCGGTAAGCAATCAAGAACTGCAGGGCTGCATTCGAATCCAATTTAACACGCTCCCTTCCCTTGCTGTCTTCCCTCGAGGGAGCTATCTTGTGATGCAATTTGCTACATGCAGCAAGCAAACTTAAAAGGTGCTCTGCAGGGGAGGATTGACGAGAAACAAACCAAAACGGAACCGAACCACCCTCGCAACATTTCGGAAATGCACCACCATAGAGTTGAAATGTGACCGCCACATAGTTCTGTGGTGAGTGACCGCCCACTTTTTCCATGTGGAGCATTGCATTGTGGGATTCCCTTCTTGCTAGGAGCCTTGCATTTTATACCCTTGGTGGAATGGAGGATAAACGAGGGAGTGAGGGAATATAATTACTCCTTCCCCTTTCTTAAATTGGATCCGAATCACACTTGGTGTGGCAGGGCACATCGTAGACAGGGGTCTGAGTGGATAGGGGACAGGGGGCAGGGAACAGGGATCATATTCGCTCACAGCCTTAATGATGAAACCTCACACATTTCCCGCTATTCTCGCCCCACAGGGACGGCCAGCACTCCGGCCGGTCTGCTGTACACAGTCATAGAGCTGCCTTACCAAGAGGACACGCTCAGCATGCTGATCGCCCTTCCTCCCGAGGGCACGCTCCTCTCCGCCTTCCTCCCCCATGTGGGCGTGGCCACCGTGCAGAGCTGGGCGGGGCTCCTGAGACTGAGGTCCGTCCAACTGTCACTGCCCAGGTGAGGTCGGTCGTGCGGACCGCATGCGTTCACCTGTGATCCCCAGAGACCGCTGCCACGTCACTACATTTGCTTTGGAATTTGTGTCTTCTTTCCGGCTGTGTCAGATATTCTTTATTTCTTTTTTATTATTATTTATTTTATATTTATTTTTTTATGTATGAAGCGGTCCTTCAGTTTGTCTCCCTTCCCAAAAATAATACGTTTTTGTAGTGCTTTTCAAGGTTGTATTTTCTTAGTTGTATGAATAAGTCTAGACAGGAGTGTAAAGCTCAGGTTCAAAACCCTTAGATCACCCTTAGATTACAGCCGTTCCTGCTCACGCGCAGTTCTGTGCTCTAATGTTTGGCCTCACTATGTATAATGTCATCACCATTAGTCCAGCTTCTGTCCCTCTGTCCCCCACTGTGTCTGTCTGTCTGTCTGTCCTGTAGGTTTTCAGTGGAGGCGGAGCTCGATATGAAAGGGCCTCTCCTAGCTATGGGTGTCACTGACATGTTCATCAAAAATAAAGCCGACTTCAGACACATAAGTGAGTAACGTACGACAGGTTCTCAGTCTTAGTATGTGCTTTCAGTAGGGAAAGGTGTTATTTTCAGTGTGTTTCTTGCAAGCCTGTTTGTGGTACAACCTGTGCCTAAACGCAGTGTCGACGCTGGGAATGCAGAAATAAAATTAAAATGTGAAATGTGAACCACCCTAAACATCCTCAAATTGCAGATGGAGCTGGCAATAAATTAATCAAGCTTTGCGATGCGGAAGAAAAACTGCTGCCGTTGCTCTTAGCGATGAAAAGGACTCCTTAGCGCCCCCATGTAGGAAGAAATGAAAATGACAGTGAATTCTATCACCAAACACACTTGATTCATTTCAAAGACTATGTTGTTATGTCATGTAACTGTTGACAGTTTCCCCCCTTTCCTAGGCTCAGAGCCACTGTATGTGTCCAAGGTTCTACAGAGAGCCAAAATGGAGGTCAGTGAAGATGGAACCAAAGCATCGGTCGCCACTGGTGAGGAGGTTTCCCTATGACAGGGGACCACGGCACTGGCTGTGTCCGAATCAGCATCCTTCCATACTAATGAGTATGCTTATTGAGTAGACGGGACGAGAAAGTCGTTAAGTAGGCGAAATTTTCTCTAAATGTAGTACACTTAAAACCCCCGTATGACACTTACTTCAAGGTTTCGCTGAGCACACTTTTCAAGAAGTACACAAACATTTTCGTTGCATAAATATGACGTGCAGCTTCGTTTTAAAAGAATGAGGTGCAGCTTCGCTGGCGTTTTCCTTCAAATACAACAAAAACAACACGTGACATGGCCGCGCATGGGTGCGACGTCTTATGACCTGCTTAGGACACTTCCACAGTACGGTTGGAAAATAGTATGCCGGATTCTTTCCGCGTACTGCATGTCGCGTGCTAACCAGTGCACATTAAACAGCACACTTCTGCCAGTGCACTGTACACAGGAGACAGGGCACAGTAGATAGGGCTCTGATTCAGACACAGCCCTGGAGTGTTCTGGGGTGCATCCCAATATTCTTCACTCCTCACCTCCTTTCCTACCCTTGTCTCCTACCCAGAAGTATGCAAAACAGCCTGTACATTTCAAGTACAAGTAGTTGCATGTACAGTATATAATGTACCTGACATTCTGGTTTGCGTTGAGACATTAAATTGTAACAATATGTAATTAATATGTAATCATAAAGATTAGATGAGGACATAAAGATCTGTTTCCGGGCCACAGAGGACAGTAGGTGGTAGTGGAGGAAAGGAGGAGAGTAGGTGGTAGTGGAGGAAAGGAGGAGAGTAGGTGGTAGTGGAGGAAAGGAGGAGAGGAGGTGGTAGTGGAGGAAAGGAGGAGAGGAGGTGGTAGTGGAGGAAAGGAGGATGCATTTTTCGAGTACTGGGACCCTCCCCAGGTGTTTGTTGGTACTCAGAACTTAAGGTCAAAAGTCATTGAGCAGTCACTGGAAAACAAACAGAAAATGACCTGTGCCATCGGACTGTGTTTTAATTCAATGCGTTTTCTTCTCCCGTTTCAAGCTTCGGTCCTGTTATCCAGGTCTTCCCCACTACTGGTCACTGTCAACAGCCCCTTCCTCTTCCTCATACAACACAACCCCACAGGTGTGTAACAGCTGCCCAAAAAAAAATCAAACATCAAACTGCTCTATCTGTAATGGATGCTCTTTCTGTAATGGACGCTCTATCTGTAATGGACGCTCTTTCTGTAATGGACGCTCTATCTGTAATGGACGCTCTCTCTGTAATGGACGCTCTATCTGTAATGGACACTATCTGTAATGGACGCTCTTTCTGTAATGGACACTATCTGTAATGGACGCTCTTTTTGTAATGGACGCTCTTTCTGTAATGGACGCTCTATCTGTAATGGACGCTCTATCTGTAATGGACGCTCTTTCTGTAATGGACACTATCTGTAATGGACGCTTTATCTGTAATGGACGCTCTTTCTGTAATGGACACTATCTGTAATGGACGCTCTTTCTGTAATGGACGCACTTTCTGTAATGGACGCTCTATCTGTAATGGACGCTCTATCTGTAATGGATGCTCTATCTGTAATGCTCCATCTGCATCACCAGTTCACATTCTCTGTCAACTCGCTGTTAATCAACTGATTGTTAATCAACTGACTGTAAATTGCATTTAGGCAGGTCCTTTACTTAATTCTATTTGTTTTTATCTCCAGCTTAGCGCATGTGTCACGGCATCACAGCCTCCTGAGGCGACTTCACTTGCATTGCAACGTCACTGTCCGCATTCATAATTTTGCATATTTTGTGATCAGAAAATGCTTAATGTTGGTAATGGCATGACGTTTAAACTTCCACGTTCTTGTCAGAGGGTGTTGTGCAGTTCTCTTTGTGAACAGTGAAGCTAGCTAGCTGGGTTGAGTACGGCACGAGAAACATTTCCTTTCCGAAACCACAATGTTCAAGTCACAGAAGTCATTTAATTACTGGAAAATATTCTACACTGGCCTTGGCTGTCACTGATTTTGTTTTTTAAAAATGGAAAGCATATCAAATCTAGAGGCCATGGTGTTACGGGTAATTTAACTTCCCCATGACATCCCCATGATTTGAGTAAAAAAATGCTGTGCCGCTAACTGACAAAAAAAAGTCACACCCTGTGTCGCCAAGTTTCTGAACATTCCATGACATCACTGAAGCACAGCCTGTCCCGTCTCGAATTACAAGACGAACTACAAGAACAAAAATGCCATCTGGCACGTGTGTATTATTTTGTATCTGATTGGGTTCTGGGGTAAATCGATAAATCCTAGCGGTAATTGAATGTGTTGTGCGGAACATTAAAATAAAAAAATCTCTCGTGTTTTAGGGACTATTCTCTTCATAGGGACTATTCTCTTCATAGGACTGATCAACAAGCCCTGAACCCGCTGCCTACTGTCGCCCAAGCAGAACAGAAGCCGTTTGCAGTCCTATATTTCCACCTCAAACACCAAAAAAATCTACACTGGTTTTGGTACACTGGACTGAATGTTGCAGATTTTATCTGGTAATAAATAAGTTTCTTGTGTGCATTTGGTGTTGGGTTTCCTTTTAATTAGAGAATGACTTTTTAAGTATTGTTTTTAAGGCATTTTGAAATTCCTCGTGTATGACAGTGTATCAGATGGTTCTCCACAGGGAACCTAAACTCTACAGCTATATTTGCTATAGTACACAGTGCAGTGTGTTTAACCTGAATCATGTACACAGTGCAGTGTGTTTAACCTGAATCATGTACACAGTGCAGTGTGTTTAACCTGAATCATGTACACAGTGCAGTGTGTTTAACCTGAATCATGTACACAGTGCAGTGTGTTTAACCTGAATCATGTACACAGTGCAGTGTGTTTAACCTGAATCATGTACAGTGCAGTGTGTTTAACCTGAATCATGTACAGTGCAGTGTGTTTAACCTGAATCATGTACAGTGCAGTGTGTTTAACCTGAATCATGTACACAGTGCAGTGTGTTTAACCTGAATCATGTACACAGTGCAGTGTGTTTAACCTGAATCATGTACACAGTGCAGTGTGTTTAACCTGTATCATGTACACAGTGCAGTGTGTTTAACCTGAATCATGTACACAGTGCAGTGTGTTTAACCTGAATCATGTGCACAGTGCAGTGTGTTTAACCTGAATCATGTACACAGTGCAGTGTGTTTAACCTGAATCATGTACACAGTGCAGTGTGTTTAACCTGAATCATGTACACAGTGCAGTGTGTTTAACCTGAATCATGTACACAGTGCAGTGTGTTTAATCTGAATCATGTACACAGTGCAGTGTGTTTAACCTGAATCATGTACACAGTGCAGTGTGTTTAACCTGAATCATGTACACAGTGCAGTGTGTTTAACCTGAATCATGTACACAGTGCAGTGTGTTTAACCTGAATCATGTACAGTGCAGTGTGTTTAACCTGAATCATGTACACAGTGCAGTGTGTTTAACCTGAATCATGTACACAGTGCAGTGTGTTTAACCTGAATCATGTACACAGTGCAGTGTGTTTAACCTGAATCATGTACAGTGCAGTGTGTTTAACCTGAATCATGTACACAGTGCAGTGTGTTTAACCTGAATCATGTACACAGTGCAGTGTGTTTAACCTGAATCATGTACACAGTGCAGTGTGTTTAACCTGAATCATGTACACAGTGCAGTGTGTTTAACCTGAATCATGTACACAGTGCAGTGTGTTTAACCTGAATCATGTACACAGTGCAGTGTGTTTAACCTGAATCATGGCCAAGCATGTGAACCTCAAACCTAGCTTTGCCAAAAAACTCCATTACTAATGTCTCAGCAGGACAAAGAAACACAAAGACACACATTTATGGATATATTTTTATAAATACAATTTTTAAATAAGGTTTTAGACTATAGGAAATGTAGTGGCTGTAGTTTGTCATGACAGTTTCTCCCATCCCAAGGTGTAGCATTAGCGTTTAGCCAGTGGAGTAGTTAACATTATTTCACGCATGACGGTGAGCTGTTTCCATGCCGACACCGGGTCAGGCTGTGGTTTTAAACCCAAGGCCCAAGGCTCAGAAGGGCAGGGTCGGTTTGACGACGAACTGCTCGGACAGCGGTTTGACCAGGGCGAACCGGGTCACTGGGGGCAGCTGGAAGGACTTGGCCATCTCGTCCAGCTGAATCATGAAGTCCTGCTCCTCCTCTGGAGCGCTGTGGGTCCAGGCCAGGGGCAAGTGGGCCGGAACTGGCTGCCGATCTGAAACGCGGAACCGCGGAATACGGTCAGAGCCGCGGAATAAGGTCAGAGCCACTGTGGTTAGCCTTACTGCGCGTTAGCAGAAGGGCTAGCCACACCCCAGCCGGAACGTCAAGCTCATTTGTGGCGTCTGCCTCTAATGATGTAAGAATATCATAGAACAATATGGTTTAGTAAACTCAACTGAAAAAACCCTTTTCCAAATTGTTTGTCTCTATTGTGGACCAGCAGCCGAAAAAATAAAATATTGTTGTATTTAGTTTTGAGTGACAGCGACTTTGACTACCTCGCTGTATCCTCGGTAACTAACTGCATTTCCGTCCAACGGTCGAACCCCACACCCCCCCCCCCCCCTCCTACAATGACTCCCTGGCTCCTCCCTCACCTTGAAAGAACAGCCCACTGGGCGTGGCCATGGCGGCGTCGGACACGGCCAGCCAGACCACCGTGTCTGCACCCTGCTCCGGCGCACGCAACTTCCCCTGCATGAGGCGATAGAACTGTGGCATCGCCATGGCAACCGCTGGCCAGAGCAAGAGAGAGAGAGAGAGAGAGAGAGAGAGAGAGAGAGAATGTGAAGTATATTAGTGTACCGTTTCCTATAAATGCATATTCATGTTCTGTATTGCGTGCACCTCCTTTTTCTGTATTGTTTGTCATTTAGGGTGTTTTTTTCCCCCCACACATTTAAATTTCTCATCCAAGTCTTTGTATTCTAAATTTGGTAATATCATTTGTTCAAAGGCCCATGACACGTTAGCAAACTTATTGTTGTTCCTGATAATTGCATATTTTGGATATAAAATGGTTTTTCTGAGATGATAATTGCATATCTTGGATATAAAGCGTTTTTGATTTTGAGTTTGTATCAATAAGCACCGCAAACCGCGTCGTTGTGCGCTACGTAGCCGTGGCGACGCTGTACCTGGCGTGTCGGCCCAGCCTGGGTGTGTGGAGGAGAAATGCACGCTGCTGTGCGCTTTGGCCCACTTCTCCGTCATCACCACCTGCTGCCTCTGCCCCAGGGACAGATGGGCGGAGTCACGTCTGAACGCTCGCACTTACTCCGAAAACAACCGCTCTCAACACGACCCCCCCCCCCCCCCCAACAACATGGCTCGAAGGGGCGCCACCCACAAACGGAGAGGAGGTTCCACCTCACCGAACCCCCCCCCCCCCCCCCTCTTTCAAGTGAGAGTAACACAGGTGTAACCGCTACTCTCTGGAGTACATTTCAACTAAAGTGTGGCCAAAAGCTAACATGAAAAGATGTTCCTTCCATTTGGAGAAATATTAATATATACCTGTACATTCCACATATGAAATGGTTTATTTTACAAAAGTGCACAGAACTGACAGTGTGTGTGCGTGTGTGTGTGTGTGTGTGTGTGTGTGTGTGTGTGTGTGTGTGTGTGTGTGCGCGCGTGCGCGTGTGTGCGTGGGGCTGCTGTCCACCCTGTCTGTCCATCCCTTACCTTATTCTGGGCGTACACCATGTTGGCATCAAAGTAGCCCATCTCTGACTGTAGATCAGTGGTTCTGAGCTTCTGAATCAGCATGTCTCCAGAGGATACTGTGATCTGGGGGGGGGGGGGGGGGGATTGGGTACACCCCAGGGGTCATTTCCGGAAAGTTTACCAGTTACACTAACTAAGGTCTGACTTTGTGTTTGTCAGTAGGCCATTTTCTCCCAATCAAATGCTTGTCATTCATGTGCATTTTTTGAATCGCTGGGACTCTGCACCAGTCAAGTCAACAGCAGCAGCTGCTGCTGAAATAGTATCTTTTTAGGAAGACAGTGAAGGGGTTTATCTAAGACAGTGAAGGGGTTTATCTAAGACAGTGAAGGGGTTTATCTAAGACAGTGAAGGGGTTTATCTAAGACAGTGAAGGGGTTTATCTAAGACAGTGAAGGGGTTTATCTAAGACAGTGAAGGGGTTTATCTAAGACAGTGAAGGGGTTTATCTAAGACAGTGAAGGGGTTTATCTAAGACAGTGAAGGGGTTTATCTAAGACAGTGAAGGGGTTTATCTAATCTAAAAGATAATGTGGAAAAGGAGCGGGATCTGGCAGCATGCGCTTCAGAAGAGAGAGCGTGTGCTTGTTTGCCCTCTCCAGAAAGAGACAGAGGACAGAATATTTACAGAACATTTAAGATAATATGTGATGAAAGAGGTTAGTGCAGGGTTGTCCAAGTCTGTTCCTGGAGATCTACCATCCTGTAGGTTTGAAATGGAAACCTACAGGATGGTAGATCTCCAGGAACAGGATTCGGCAGCTCTGGGTTAGAGTTTGACAGTAGTGAGGTAGAACTGGTCAGAGCAGCGTGTGGCGATCACTAAGACAGACACCTTGGCGCTGGTTGGTACTGGGGTGCAGTGGAACGGCAGTTTTGGGGTACTCACCACCCTGGGGTTGCTGTTCCTCTCCAATAAAGGAAGTAGACTCTTGGTCAGAATATATACCCCTGAGGAGAAGAAAGGATCCAATCACCAATCACAGCCCAGTCTCACACAGCCAATCACAACTCAGTCTCACCAAGCCAGTAGCTAGCTGCTGTTACACAACCAGTCGCTGCTCACTGTCACACAGTCAGTGACCTCCTGCTCTCACACAGCCAATCACAACTCGGGCCTCACAAAGCCAGCAACTGTCAATAGCCAATCAGCAGTCAGCGACTGCTATACATCGTTTAATTTACATAGCTGAATGTAATGTCTACGTCCCACTGACGACCTAAAGCCCCAAAAGTTATGTTACATAACGGAGGTTTCACTCCGTTACTTGGCTACAAACCAAATATCTGGTGCTCTTGCATTTAAGCATGAGGTTGAGGATGTGGGAGCTACGCAACGATGAGGTTTGCTTCAGATCCTCCAGAACAGGAAGGAGCCCGCTATATAAATGTTAGGGCAGAGAATCAGGGATTGTTCAAATCTGGCCCTCAAGTCCACTTATACTACTGGTTTTCTTTTCTACCCGTTAATTAACTCCATTTCTACTCCAACGTACTGCTACTGCTGTTAATTTTTGTACATCCACAACTAGTGCTCATCACATACACACAGTGTACACACTGTATGAACATAACCATTGTATTTTCTAGTGTTTATATTGTATTTATTGTATTCACCGTTTCTTGTCTGTAAAGTTATAGATTTTCGGGAGATCTTGCAAATAAGATTTTCATTGGACCGTTCAGCTTTTCATATGACAAATAAAACTTTAATTGAATTGAATGAACTGATGGATTAAAGCCACTGATTGGCCAGAGATTTAACTCAGCTGGAGTTTAAATCAGTCCTACAGTACTGATCAGCGCTACTGACCTCGAGGGCCAGGTTTGAGTATCCCTGTGTTAGGGTGTGTATCTGAAAGACAGACCTGGGTCCTTACCCAGCGTATTGGTTGCAAAGTTCTTCTCGAAACCCTCGGTGCTCACCTCTCTCTGGCTCGTCATACGGCAGGCATTATGAATCTGTCACGCCACATGGAGAGGGAGAAGGACAGAGAGAAAGAGAGGGAGCGGGAGAAGTGGAAGGAGAGCGAATGAGAGGGAGAGGCAGAAGGACAGGAAGAGAGCGAGAGGGAGAAGACGAGGGAGAGGGAGAAGGACAGAAAGAGGGAGGTGTGAGAGAGAGATAGAGAAGACTGTTACCCTGCTCAACCACACATATTCAATTTGAAAAGGCTTGTAAAAATCGTAAAGGGGATTCACAGGAATTAAAATCCTGACTGCATTTTACGTTATTTGCCTAATTAAAGATATCACTAATTCTTCTCCTCATGTCAGGCAGATCACATGATGCTGGAGAGAAGGCCATGCCCCAGAAACCCCGCCCTTACGGAGGAGAGGAAAGCCGTAAGACCCTCACCAGTACGTTCAGGGTCCTGTACCTCTTCTTGAACGACTCGGCAAACTCCCAAACCTTCTGAGTCTCAGACATGTCCAAGAGATGGACGTAAACTTCCTGAAATTGAGTAGCACACGGTCACGTTCAGAGGCGTCTGACCAAGCTTCAGGGATCACAGCTTTTATACTCTGGCTGCCCAATGAAAATACGGTCCTTTTATCAGATGGGAATCCATAACACATTACAAAAATTCAACCTAAGTGAGAGTGTAAGTACAGTTGTTTGCTTCTGTTAAAAGTGTGCGCCACTGATAAAAGTTCAGGTTATCAATGTGCAACTACAAGTTCTAATACTTGGGACACAACTTTCAACCAATCAGGAATGCCCCTGTGTGTTTACGTGGTGAGGGCCTTCAGACTTACTTTGTTTCCCGTCTCCCTGTAGATATCCTCTTTGGCCTTCTCCGCTCTCTCCCAGTTCCTGCACACCATGTGGATCGTACCACCTGAAGGGGGTGGGGTGGGTGGAGAACGTAGACGGCCAACAAAATTACGTCATAATGCCAAAAAAAATAAATTACACTGATGTATTCACATAGATCACATGATCTTTCTATCCCGCTGACTGCGGGCTCCTCACAACAGTTCTGTTTTTTGCGTTAAACCCTATGGTCCCCGCTCCTCCCCAATCCGAGTACTCTACTCTGACCCCCCCCCCCCCCCCCCCCCCCCCGACCTTTCTTGGCGATGGCGACAGCCGTGGCCTTTCCGATTCCACTGTTGGCTCCAGTGATCATGAAAGACCGCCCCGCCACAGAAACGTCCAGGTCACTGTCCACAAAGTGTGCGGAAGCCTCCTCAAAGCCATTCCTGCAACCAGCCATGGATAAAGCAAAGGGGACAGATATGCATTTACTGGAGTTAGTTTACATTGTGCTCTCTGAGTTTAAAACTGTCCATGTAAAAAATATCCATGTAAGAACATATTAAGTTATGCATACATGCCCACTCTTATTTTCGACTTAATCTGCATCTCCCCACTGAGTTCAGTCTTGTGACATAAAAGAACGACCATCATTATGATTACTATTAATTATTATATATTTTTAATGATAACAGTGGGAAAATAACGTGGCAGGAAATTTTGACAGTCGGGCCGTCATGGCTGCAGATAAGTGTTGGCTGCAAAGTGTTTTCCACTTTCAGTCGATGGGATGCCATTCTAGTAGCGGCCTCCTTTCTGTCGACCAATAAAGCCAGTCGTCGATCTCGTTTTATGTAGAAGGTTCCAGCTATGAAAGGACATCAGAACATTGCGATGCAAGCGATAGCCTCCCTGGCCGAACAATTAACGTATAGCCTACTAATGGAGAACTGGTATATGCTACGTCTGTTAAGTTGGCCTGAGTTCTCTCTCACGACTTTTCTCTGTGGTCACAACGATTTGAAAGGCAAAAAACTCAACAGGAGTATTGCCTCAATCTTCTCAAAATGCAAAGAGCTGTGAGTGTGACCTGGACTATTCTTAGTAAATACAAACCCTGTTTGTGCTGTTATGTAGAGCAGCCCCTCTTATTAAATGTTGAGCACACTCACAGATCTTAAATCCAACCGAAAAGCCGCTGGGCATAATTATCAGTCTTGTGAAAAGTTGGATTTGGTTGCCAAACTGTAGCTATGAACTCTTTCTTTGGTTACCGTTGTAAGATTTAGTAAATTTTACAACACCTGCAGCTCATTTTGACCCAAAAGTAACAGAGGAGATGCTTAAATTCACATTTATTAGGCTATATTGCTTATCCAAACAGCCGATCTAAATTAATTCAGTAATTTAAATTGCAACTGTAATAGAACAATAAAATGCAAACGAAATACATTTTTAGTGAGAGCAACACCGAAGTTCTGTTGCTAGCACTCTCAACATACTCAACATACTTTTATAAAGTTGAACGAATGACAAGACAAGAATGATTCTGGCTCAAAATGAAGAAAATGCGTCTTATTTTGAATGGTCGGCTCATTTACCTTGTATATTCATGAATTCCTTTTAAAAACCAGATTATGTTCCTATATAGAGACATTTCAAATCTACAAACACTGCCTTTCCACTCTATCCACCAGTCACGTGTGTTGAGGTCGATATTTGGGTGATGCTTGTGCCATCTAGCGGCCATGAGAAGTACAGTACAAGTCATTGCAAAAGTTCTTGTTCAATTATTATTATTATAAAGATTTTCTTTCGTCACACTGACCAATAAATCTGCGTTTTGACAACGCCCATGGGGGCACTTATTTATCTGCACCTATTACGATGTGATATTTGCAGTAAAAGACCATTTAAATTCTGCTTCAATTTCAGATAAACCCACAGTGGTATAACATCTGGTATAGGCTAGCGAACTATTCGTTTGTGATGTAACTATTACAACCATTGCTAATTAATTCCAGTCAAGCTTCTCAGATGTATTGCACATGTAGTATACCCGAATCATTGCCATATACAGTTTAAACTATTTTATATAATGCTTATGTACGAATTTAAGGTTTTGGCAGAGGCGGAAATCCAGGGGACATAAAGTAAAACTCCTCGCCAGCATTTTCCTCCAATCACCTGGATTTGCTAATTAACATAATTCTTCAGCGAGGAGGTAGAACTAATTAGTGAAATCAGCTGGCTGAGTCTGTGGGTGTAAGAAACACATGGCAGGACTTTTACTTTATGGCCCCAGTTGGATATTCACCTCTAGGTTTGGCTTGAGTTAACTGTTTCTGGTTCAGTGGTACAGTACAGTAATATCTGTTCTGGTACAGTAGCTAATATCGGCGATAGCGCTACCTTGCACGAGAGTGAAACACCTTGCTCGCTCTACAGGTGCGCAACCAATCAGGGGTCTGGGAGTGCGTGACGCGGCGGCGCTATTTCCCTGCGGATCTGCGCGAGAAGGAGGTTCCATAACTTTCTGTTAAGAGAATTCTGGGAAGGGCAACTATGTCTTCGTTACCAGAGCTGTGCGAAAAGCGAAGCGGTTCATAATAAATTGTATTGTACAGTATTTTTTTCCCCCCGGAGGACGTCATTTGCTTTGCGGACACATTTGTAAAAATGGTAGGTGACTATTAAAATGTTTTCACCTGGAATACGTGTTCGCCATTTCACTCGTTGCGCGTTGAATGTAGGGCTAGTCAAATGCGACAGGTTTCGGCACCTGTTCGCAGTAGGCGACTTTTAATTTTGTTATACGAGTTTCAAACGGCTACAATATTATCAAAATTCAAATGGTTTATTGTTTGAAAGAGGACCAGTAATTCTCCACAGAGAAATTTCATGTCACAGATGGCTACTTTTAGAACGGTGTCATTTCAGTAGCCTAAATCCACCATAGTCAAAAGGGTAGCCTAGTTCCTCTACCTGTTTTCCGGTTTAACAGGTTTCGGTGCAAATGCTGTTTAGTGGGCGTCGCTGTGCCACACGGTAGCCAAATCTAATCTTAATGACATTTCCAGTTCGGCACCGTTTGTTTTAATTTAAACTAATTTTGTCACCTTATTTTGGAAACGGAGACATCTTGACAATCGATTTAGGCCCACAAGCAAATTGGTGTGATGTTAATTTCTTACGGTTTGGAGTGTTCTTCTGACCATAGACTCGAAAAATAGGTTCTGACGTCTTATATACACAACATTTCTTTATAGTTTTCTAAAAGTTGTGATTTTGTCAACCGTTTGTTACACAACATGCAGCTCGACACATTAAACTATGGACAATGCACATCCGAGGTTGATAACCGTGCCAAGATATGTTTGCTTCACCATCCTTTGAAATCCTCAAATATGACAATCGGAGGAAGACTACGTCAGTGGCACGCGGGTTCAGAACAAGTTCGAATCGTTCCTATCAGACGGGCTGTGAGACAAAGCAAGGAAACCCGTTTGCTACACTTTGGAAAACACTTCCCTACATTTTATCAACAAAACAGCGGTACCAAAGGCCTCTCTAGTCTCTGCTTTCAAGGACCTGACTAATACACCACCAATCATCAGCGTTTGAATGGAACAGGATGGGTTGTTTGTTCCTGGGGAATGTAAGCTGTGAAGGTCTCCCGGGATAAGTATCTCCGTTAAGGAGATGCATATTGGAAAGCCTAATGTCGTCTTTGCCCTTGCCTGTCGGCTGGTGGAATAGGACTGTGCGTGTGCGCTCACGTATTGCTACGCTAATGTAAGGAGAGGATTTGGAAAACACACTTTGTCGTGGTTATGGCCTTAGACCAGAAGGGTATAGTTTAATTTCAGAATGTGGCGGTAGTTTTATTAATGTGACACAAGCAAATATTTTTTGTGCGGTCCGGGGCATGTGCTTAGGCTAGTTATTGAGGGGATTGCAAATTGCAGGCCCTCTGGAAATAATGAAAAGCAACTAGTTATGTACTACTGTTTCAGCCATCTTGGGCAGCCTCGCAACCTGGATAACTGCTTTTGAGGTACTTCAGTAAGTGGACTGATTAATCAGTTTTGCAATGATATTGAGTAGGGTTGGGAGTCAATTCAGTTTTAGATCGGTCGGTTCAAGAACTGAATTGAAATTGGATCTTGAATTTGGAAAAAATGCCAGCAAGGGTTCTGCAAGGATTTTTCAGTTTGTCAGTTGAATTTGATTATTATCCTGAACCGACTGCATTGAAATGGAATGGACCTCGTAAATCCCTTGTCTAAGATGTCCCTGGCATGCAGGGTATGAAATTAACTTTTTCACCCACTGGTCAGAGTGGATTCTAAAAATCACCAGCCAATTTCAACATTTACCAGCCACATTACCTTTTACAATATAACACAACCTGGTTGGTTACTGGCCAGTTAGTGGCTGCTAGAGTAAAAATCTTACCAGCCACAATCAAAATTTTAGCAGTCCAGCATGTGGCTGGTATTAATTTCACACCCTGCTGACATGTAAACATGTGGAGCCCTTTGTGGTGTGCAACTGCGGTCTCAAATAAATATTTTAAATGGCTGTGCTAATGTGCTACTCTGTTCGATATGCTAATTTCTTATCAACAATATCGACCTAGAAGCCAGGTCTCATGGCATTAAAGCCATCGGATCACACATGAGGCAAGGTCTATGGACATAAGTAGGCTACTGTTGCGTTACCATTGCGAGCTGAGGTATAAATTGAGAGCCATGCAACTTTATGCTTTCATCTATCAAAGCTATCTGAACTCTGACCCCACTACGGTAGCGTCAGTGCCTATAGCAAGTATAAAGTTGCTGTATAAAATGTAAGAATATATACATCTTTATTTAGTTTTTATCTCAGATTTTTTTGTGTGGGTAATTCTGGTAGCACAAACCAAAACCATATAGGTTTTAAACTTTCACTTACCTCAGGCTCTAAAAGGAGATGTTTCATCACAGATTTTTAATATTTAGGGATAAAAGGTTAGTCACTTGAGAGACACAAAAGGTGACACAAAGTGTAAATTATTTTCCTATTACAGTAGTTTTCTGTCAGTTTAAACTTTTTGGGGTCAAATTTCACCCCAAACATGAAATGCGTCAAATATTGTGAACATAATACGAGGCTTAAAGGGTCTGTCTGTCTGTCCCGGTCCGCAGATACGTTTCCTGCTTCTGTTCAGCCGCCAGGGGAAGCTGAGGCTCCAGCGGTGGTTCACGCCTTTGCCCGAACGCGAGAAGAAGAAGATCGTGCGCGACATGACCGCCATGGTGCTCTCCCGTAAGCCGCGCTCCTGCAACTTCCTCCACTGGAAAGACCTGAAGGTGGTCTATAAGAGGTTAGCGTGGGCACCGAGTGGGGCGGGCACGTCTGCCGCATCCGCCAGTCAAACGATCGATTAATCAGTCTCTGTGTAGCGCCAGTTACGCATGGGCTGCCTCGCAGCGCTTGGCACTTGACATTTTTCAGAGGGAATTAAACAAACCGGGCCGGCGGGGTAGGGGAGCCCAATTAATTTAGTTTAGTGAAAAAAAAATCTGAATTATTCCCAGCCACTTTAAAAAGCAATCAAGCTGAGCTCTGAGAATGGGGTGGGCTGCTCATGAAGATAAATCAGTAAACGCACACACATTGGAGCCTCGTGTTGGCTGCACGGGCTGAGTCCTTATGATTCTTATGATTCTTATGATTCATGGGTTATTGCTTTGAAGTTCCTTCCCTCGTTCATGCCAAGCGTTTTTTTTTTTTTGGCATTCGGCGTAAATAAATATATTGCACTCGGCTCTAACAATCCAGCTCAGTCTTACTGTAATAAAGAACTGTTTGTAAATGGCCAGCACTCTCTGTGCTGCGTTCTAGGACACTGCCAGTCACTCAGGTGTAGTGTGAATAGTTCACATGCTGTGTAATGAACGTCTGCCATATGGGTGGCTAACTCTGGCCCTGGCGAGCTCCAGGATCGTACTGCGGGTGTCCAGGACCAGTGTTGGTGCAGCTGCTTCTATTTGTTGTTGCTGTTGTTGTTCTGGAGTTTTTAAGTAATGTTGAGGACCCAAGAGGTCCATCCCCTGGGGTTTGAACCCATAGGCCCTCCGACTCTCAGATGTGCTCAACTCCCCCCCCAAGGCCCTGGTATCAGCCTGTACTAAGCCTTTCATTACAGGCATACCAGCCTGTACTAAGCCTTTCATTGCAGGCATACCAGCCTGTACTAAGCCTTTCATTGCAGGCATACCAGCCTGTACTAAGCCTTTCATTGCAGATAGACCATCCTGTACTAAGCCTCTGTACAGGTACTAAGGCTGCATTAGGTGCCCCTGTACTGGCCTGTACTCAGCCCCTCATTGCAGGTAGACCATCCTGTACTAAGCCCCTCATTGCAGATAGACCATCATGTACTAAGCCCCTCATTGCAGATGGACCATCATGTACTCAGCTCCTTGTTGCAGGTATACCAGCCTGTACTAAGTACCTTCTTGCAGGTATATGAGTCTGTACTAAACCAGTACTAAGCTGTTCTTTCCCTACAGGTATATCAGTCTGTACTAAACTGGTACAAGCTGTTCTTTCCCTACAGGTATATCAGTCTGTACTAAACTGGTACAAGCTGGTCTCTCCCTGCAGGTATATGGGTCTGTACTAAGCTGTTTTCTCCCTGCAGGTATGCTGGGTCTGTACTAAGCTGTTCTCTCCCTGCAGGTATATGGGTCAGTACTAAGCTGTTCTCTCCCTGCAGGTATGCTAGCCTGTATTTCTGCACTGCGCTGGAAAATGAGGACAACGAGCTGCTTGCCCTGGAGATCCTGCACCGTTACGTGGAGCTGCTAGACACATACTTTGGCAATGTGAGAATCAGGAACCTCCCCCCTCACGCGCACACACACTGCACACTATACACACGCACACTACACACGCACACACACACACAGTGTCATGGCAACCAAGGCCGCAACCCCCTCTCTTACACAGCCTCCGGATGTGATTCATGTCCTCGCTAGCATTTCAGTTCTCTCAAAACAGTGGAATTGTCCCTGTCCATCAAGAAGTCCTCAAATAAATTGAATGCCACCGGCTCTGCTGCTGTTGGTCTAGAACCCCGTTGGCCCTGTAATAGTTATTCACGTGACTTGCTAGGTCATGCTGCATCAGATTTAAAATGTTTGTAGCTGTGAATAATTTTTTCTAAATTCTGTTCCTCTTAACAAGGTGTTAAATATGCATTGTCCAGTATGAGACAGGAAACCATCCCATTAAATTAAGACCAGACATAAGCACTGATATACAGTTGAGGAATGTTTTTTTTATTTTTTTTATTCCACCTGTCTCTGCTTCTCCCATCTGGCAGGTGTGTGAGCTGGACATCATTTTTAATTTTGAGAAGGCCTACTTCATCCTGGATGAGTTCCTCATGGGCGGGGAGGTGCAGGAGACCTCCAAACAGTCAGTGAGCCGCTCCATCGAGGCATCAGACATGCTGCAGGAGGTAAGTGAGGGGAGTCCTGCATGGGCCTGGCACTGGCAGACCCGAGAAAACGCTCACGGACCAAGCTGATCCCACACAAACACTGGCAGACCCGAGCATACGCTCACAGACCGGACCCATCCCACACAGACTCTGACAGATCAGACCAAACGCTCACAGATCGGACTGATCACACAGACTCTGGCAGACCCAAGCAAACACTCACAGATCAGGCCGATCCCACACAGACGCTGGCAGACCCGAGCAAACGCAAAGACCAGACCAATATCTGACAGACATTGGTAGACATGAGAAAATGCTCACAGACAGGACCGATCCCACAACGATGAAGACAGACCTGTGTAGACACTCACAGACAGGACCAGTACCACACAGACAGTTGCAGACCCAAGCACAGCCAATACTGTAGACCTGAGCAAATGATGGCAGATCTCCAGCAATGCTGCACAGGTGCTTATACGCTCATGCAGAATAAAGAGCATTTGGGCAGGGCTGTGGGATGACTCATCCTGCTCGCCCCTGTGGTAACGCCCCTGCTGCACCAGAGGAGAGAGGGTTTCCGTTTTCAGTCACGTCCCCATTGTAACTGAGAAATAGTGCCCCCTCTGGTGAGTCCAACACCTGCACTCAGCAGTGGGGTCCATGCATGAACTGTGGCTGCGTTTGCAGACAACTGGCCATTCCAAATTAGGGTGGGAATTGGACATGCTCAGCCCCATGTAAAATACAAATACATTTTTTTAATTTTTTTTTTAAATTATTATTTTTTTTTTAAAGAGCCAGCAGCATGCGTTTTGGCCCAGAGCACTTCTCTGCACTCTCTCAGATTGAGGCCAGACATTTCTGCGATGGTATGGTATATGCAGTGTAGTATAATGGTTAAGGAACTGGGCTTGTAACTAAAAGGTTGCCGGTTCGATTCCCAGGTAGGACGCTGCCGTTGTACCCTTGAGCAAGGTACTTAACCTGATTCGCTTCAGTATATATCCAGCTGTATAAATGGATAATATGTAAAAAATGCTAAAAAGTTGTGTAAGTCGCTCTGGATAAGAGCGTCTGCTAAATGCTCATAAGTAAGTAAGTAAGTAAGTATGGGCATAATAGTATTGCTGCTTGTTCCTGAACTGGGGCGAAAAGTAATGTTCATTTTTGATAGAAATTGGTTAAAAGGGAAGACCGTGAGGCTTTGGTCATTGTGACAGATCTCACAGTGCCTTTTTCATCCCAGTCTGAGTTTTAGTGGTCATATTTCCATATGGATCTCAAACTTCAGTCCTGGAGTTCTGATTGACTAAAGCATCAACATACCTTGTTTCTGAGGCGTAAATTGGCCAGCGATTGATAGGATACCTCCAGGACTGGAGTTTGAGATCCCTGTATTAGAGGAACTAGAGCTGGCCCATGAGAGTCAACAGAGGAAAAACGGGTGCAGTGTGTATTAACCAAGAGGAGGTTGTAGAGTGAGCTCCATGCCTTTCTGTGCAGTTTGTGCAGCTGTACTGAACCCCCCCCCCCCCCCCCTTTTATGAATGGGAGAGAGAATTAATTTTTTTCAATGGAAAGACTTTTGCCATTCTGTTCAAACCGTTTGTCTGGAAAGTGCGTCAGCATCGCCCCGCGCGTGAGGCCACGCACCTGCACCTTGCACGCGCATCAACTGTGCTTTACGACCGCGACCGCAGCTTCCGTCATCTCTGCATTTTAGTGTGGTGGTGTTATTCTCGATTGTAGCTTTGCGTTGGGCGAGGCAGCATGAGTTTAATATGGCCGTGACGGGAAGATAGAGGATGTAGTGGGGCAGAATCGGCTCTGGCGTTCTTCCGGATGTGCTGCTTCACTCGTTGCTTCTTCTCAGTGACAATGGGGAGCGGCTTCCACTAAGGTATTGGCACGTGCACGACCCGTAAGTCAATCGGCGTAACCGAGCGTTGTGATTGGTCGACTGTCGTGAAGCTACGCCTGCAGCATAACCAACATCTTCTCTAGAAAGACCCCAGTGAGAAAGGATGTGGAGATGAAACAACGTCGGCATTCCAGATTTTTCGTGTGGTTGTGTGATTTGGAACTTTAAGTACCCTATGTTCATCAGGAAAGATATTTGGTGCGTTTATATCAGTCTTTTGTATGGGCTACGCCTTACACTATGAATATATACAGCATAAGGACTGTATGCCAGTTGCATATGCACTGAAAGTTTCTCTCATTTTTCCAATTTCAATTTTCTCACCGTCAGACAATGGAGGAATACATGAGCAAGCCGGCCTTTTAACTACGGAAAAGAAAGAAGCAATCCCCACAGAAGAGCCACCAGACCACAGGGGATATCGACGAAAAAGGAGTGCCTCGCATCCACAGAAAAGAGACCTATAAAAGCGAAACCCCATTGTGTCTTGCTATACATAAGGGCATGTTTTTACCACGAGCTTTGCCCTGTATTTGCATTTGGCTTCAGTTTTTTTTTTTTTTAAACATGTAAAGGCTTGTTCATCAAAAATAATCAGCCTTCATCGTCATGAGACGGTTTTGAACTTTCTTAGAGGTGATTTTGTGTAAACCGCTGATTTTAGAAAGTGTGCCGACGGCTGCCGACTTAAGTCTTGTCTCCGAGCTTAAAAGTCAAGTCTTGAGTTTACACGTGAGGATCCTCAACTCTGGCCGTTTAATTCAACGGTCATTTTAATTTCGTCCTTGTATAGTCTTTACTCCGTTTTTTTTTCTTTCTAAAACTGTCGGCTGCTCTGAAATGGTTTAAGATGGCGTTTAGGAGAGTGAGAGAAGTCTTTGAGAAATGTATGCATATTTTTCCTGTATATATAAATATTTGTTCTTGCCTGTCTGGGTTAATTACTGGGAAATTAAGAGTTCTGTCGGGCTCTGTATCCAAGCGCGCGACAGAGCATGTGGTGCGGTTAACCTGTTTGACTGTTAATATCGATTATTGTTTCCCTTTGTCGATATCATAATCAACTTTGATATCTCTGACCTGTGTATATTCCAACTGTCGGTTTGTGAATTTTAAAAATCAACCTTTATTTTTCAATAAAGCATTTCACTCGTTTTTGTATCTGCCAGTGCATTTGGAGTCTTTCAAATGTTTAGTCAATGTCCTCTGTCTTGATTTCACATCGGATTTTAAAGTAGATTAGCCTTTCTGAAGCGGTGGACAGTGTGTGAGTACCTACCGAATTTGAATGAAGCTACAACTTCGATTTTGTCCACACATTAGGCGTATGTCGTCCTTTTTTTCATAAATTGGTCTCTGTAGGTGTCGGTGCAGAACAAAAATCTGATTTTGTATGCAAGTTAGATCCTCCTTGTGACAGTGTTATCGGGCCTTATGAATGAGCTTTAAGTATGAGCTTTAAGTATGATGCATCCAGGGCGGTTCATTGCCGTGGATGTCTCCCAAAGGAACAGCCATATCAGTTTAAGTAGGCTAATGCCCTTCCGCTATCACCCCCAATTTCAAATAAGACAACACTACACAAACAGAAGGAAAATAATACCAGTAAATGCTTTATTGTGAGATACTTTACACGTTATGGAACACGTAAGAAATATGATTTTAATAAAAACACAACTGGAGCGTAAGTAGTCAACACTATCTCTGTGCGTTAAGGTTTATGGCAGGTGAAGATCTGTCCTATTCATTTTCAGGGGGTTGTTTTTTTCCCCGAAGCCAATTATTACGATTAAAAACATGATATACCACGATTCCATAAACCACGAGGAATAGAATATTTTCTCCTTACTACATTGATTTAGACTGTTCTTATATACAAATTACATGAACAGATTAAAGCACTTTTTCTTCAAAAAATTAGACTATGTTTTTCGCGTACACGCGATGTTGTTTTCGTTCCATATTCTACATTCCTCCGAGTGTTTTGCCGTTAACTTCCTTTTCTTCCTTCATCTCCGCCTCCGGCTTCTGGAGTGTTGTGGTGTCCGGCAGGGTGACGTCATCCAACTGCTGCGTTTGCGTTGAATCGTCGACTTCTTCTGTGGCCGTCTGTCTTTTAACTGCAGTGGTCTTTTCGCTGTCTATTTGATCTATGTAATCCTTAATTAACTGCTCAGGTATTCCGTACGCAAACGGTTCTTGCGCGTTGCGTTGGGAGGAGCGCCTCTGTTCTGCTTTATTCATGACTTCTGGGTACTGAGCCAACATCTTAGCCGCGAGAAAAGTCGCCAGCTCGTCCTCGTCGACGGTGTTGTCGTAGTCGTCCCCCCTTTTATCGGAAACTTTTGGCTTGGACGGAAAATAGTTTCCTCGCCTGCCGCTCGCGACGGGATATCTCGAGGGCGTGTTCTTGGGCTGGCTTTGCTTCAGAAGGTACTTTGCGTTCTGATTGTTCAAGCTTTCCAGACCGAGTATATTCAGAATGTCTTCTGTGTTGAGGTCGTCGGGAATGTCGTTTGCTAACCTGTCCGGCATCCGTCTGCCGTAGAATTTGGAAGCGGGGCTGTTGTCTTTATTGTAAAAGGCGGGGCCTTCATCTGGCTCGAGATCGTCTGCCCCCTCGGGCTCCGCCTCAGCATCGTGCGTTCGGTCTTGTTTTTTGATCTCTCCGTTTCTCACCATCTCTATGAGGTCTTCTGGAGGAATTTGGAGTTTTCGTGAGATTTCCATGAGCTGATAAAAGGCCATGGGGTCTACGCTGTAGGAAGGTCTCTGCAATCTTTTTTCAGCTCTCCTCTCCTGGTCTCTGTCCCTCTTCTCCTCCGTCCGCTCAGTCTTCTCAAGGATCTTCAACAGGTAGTAATCCACCAGTCTGTTGATGTCGTCCTGGTCTTCCTTGTCCCCGTACATTGGTGAGGTCGACCGCTTGAGGTCTTCATCCAAGCCCCTGTCGAACATCTCCTGACTGTCTTTGACCTCCTCCTCTGTCTCGACGTTTTCCTCTATGGGGGTCCAGTCCTCGCCGCCCGTCACATCCTCGTAGGCTAAACTCCTGAGCCTGTACAGGTCATCGTCGTCGTCGTCCCCTCTGTAGAATTTCTGCTCCTCGTCCCGGCTCTCGCGCTTCTGGTTCTTGGAGGCGGACAGTTTCCCCAGCTCCTCGAAGACGGACTGCAGGGTGGCCAGGCTCTGGGGGGTGTACTGCTCCTCCGCGTGCTCGTTGGCGCGCTTGTAGGGCCGTTCCTCGGAGGTTTCGTCCTCGAACATCAGCGGGTACTTCTTGTGCGGCTTAGGGTTGCCCCCGTAGTCGACGATCTCGCTCGCCGCCGGGCTGTCTTCCTGCACGCCGTGCTGCCTGTTCTTCTGGGCGTGGCGCGAGCCGGACGCCGCTGCGGGCGCCCCTCCGGGCGCCTCTCCGGGCTGGCTCCCGGCCTGCTTCTGAAGGTTTCTCAGAAGCGCCTTCAGCCACTGCTGGGTCCTGTGGTCCTGCCAGTCGGCCGTGTCGCCGCGCTCCGGGTTCTGGCTCTGCAGCTGCGCCAGCCGCGACAGGTAGGGAGACCGGTCGACGGCGGCGGCAGCGGCGGCGGCGTCGTCGTAGTCGTAGTCCTCGGCGAGATCCTCTTCCCTGCCCGTCTGTTGCCGGAGGCTCTCGATGTACTCCAGCGCTTTGACCATGTCGTAGTTGGGCGTGAAAATGGGGTTCAGCGCCCTGCCCTCCGCCTCGCCGCTCCGGAGCCTGTGCTGTCGCACCGAAGCGCTCTGTGCGCCCCGCGCGTGGAGGAGGGCGGTAAACAGGAACGCCGCTCCCGCCAACGAGAGCTGATGAAGTGACAGCATCGTATCACCTGCAAGTGACAACAGCAACATGAACAGCCTGTAAGACAAACGAGCTTTACCGATGGACACGCTACCTAGGCTATTCCTTCAACATAAATATATCGGTGGAGTTTTGTGAACAAAAAAAAAAAGAAATTCATTCATAAATAATCATCCGTTGTAATTGTAACGATAAAGAACAGTAACAAATTTCAACACAAAGGCTTAGGGTTTTTGAGGGGAATGATAATCTTAACGGTCGCTTAGCCCCCACGGGGAGACCTTCAACCGATAAAATAAATCACAGGTCTATTTACGACGCACTTTAGCTTGGATTTTACGCGCTTTTACGCGTAACCTATGAATGCCTCGAGCTGTTACCAAAATAGAAAATGAACGAGCGGCTAAGTAAGCGCGTTTATGTAGTACCTTGTATCTCTACCATCATTAGCTTTTAATTATGTGATGCACCGAATGAGTCACACCGCTCGTTGTCAAGGTAACGCTGCCGTTGCAACACTTCACCCTGGGCAGATCACGATTCACAAGCCCTTAAAGGGACATCAAATCAAAAATAAAGAAAATACCACTACCACTACCACTTTTCAGGCAGGCGTTTATGTTGCACTCAAAACCGCACTCTGTTATAGTTGACTTATCTGTTCAGTGGCTTTATAAACGGATAGGCTACAATGACGTTATTAATTTTAAGCTTTTTGTTATTGCGTATGTTACAGATGCATAATAATTTCAACGACACTAAAAAAAAAATTACGCGCCACTCGAGTGTGACTGGGATGCAGGGAAAAGCGTGCATCAGGTTGGTAATGAAAATATTACAAGAACAAGTGACTAAAAATCCAGTGAAAACGCGGCGGTGTATTGACGTTATTATCAAATATTAGCCTATGTTTTATAAATCACACAAATGAAATGTCGACGAAGACGATAGGACGATGATAAAAGATTAGTACTCTTACCCTTGCAAGCAGCTCAGACGAGAATCGTGAGTTTGTATAGCATCTCTGTCCTACTTGCAGCTCGAGCAAGGCTTTGTGGCGTTTCAGCACCGGGGACAGCTCCCCCGATTATATGAGACGCCACATGACTACTGCGTCACTATTGTGTACGCAATACTGTGTCTATAGAAATATGTACGTGGTGAAAATCCATACTGCTATATAGTCAATGTTTTCATACATTATGTCGCGGGGGGATCGATACTTTTTTGTATATGCACGGAAAGCTTTGTTTTGATTCATAAATATTTAATTATCAACAGCGAGTATTTTGAGATAAAAATAGGTAAACCATTTAAACAAAGCATTTGAAAGAAACGCATGGTTGCGATACAAGGACGCATAGTTATCTTTGAGAAGTTACAAATATATGGATTTTTTTTTGTGTGTGTGATTGAGTCAAACATATAAGTGAATTTTTATTATATAAATCAACATGGCATGAATGAAATGCTTTCCTGTAAATGAAGCTTCATCTTGTTCTTAGTACATTCATATTACTGACAGGAAGAAGATCTGTACGGATGAAAACCAGGCAGTGATTTATACGTTAATTCCGTGCATTTTCCATGTTCATTACACTTTGTTAATTTCCTGTGATAGCCTACGTCAGGTGGGCGGTGGCCATGGCTGGGGCTTATAGATCAGCTCGTTTCTATCACGATAGTTACCAGAGTAAAGCAAAAGGAGCTCCACCCTTTAGTCTAACTGAAGACTAATGAATGCCCTTTTCTGAATATTTTCCCCAAACGCCAGGAAGCGGACTCTAACCTACTTATCTAGCATCTGCGATTGATTCATTTATATAGACTAGGGACATGCGTGCCTGGCGGTAATAAATGATTCAGTGTAACTGTCGGGACGAAAATGTGTAAACCTAAGGCGCCAGAAGCCCCTTAAAATTAGAGGCCGTTAATTGTAGTCGATTGCCATAACTTGGGACTGTAGAACCGAGAAGTCGAGAGCAGGTTTATTTTTTTGGAAGGTATCTCCCTCTGGCCGAGAGAGTTAAATCCGGCAGTGATGACTCATTCGCTCAACTGCAAACGCCGAGGGACCGATTCGCTGCGGCAGATAGGATATCTCGCCGCCTGTCTCCGCTGCAGTGAACTGGCATGTCACTGACACGGGAAGTCGTGAGTGACGCTCTCCCTCTCGCGCTCTCTTCGGGCATTCATCAGAACCCCCGTCAGATGTCAGGAGGGTGAGGAGGGCGCGAGACCGTATCCGGGGGCGTGCGCGTGCAGAAGTCGCACGACATATCCGCTCATCTATTGATTTCAGTCAGCATTCTGTCACAGGAAATTGGAAAAGTAATACATCTCGCCCACGGTCGAATTTTGTGGTTAAATTGCTTTCTTAATTTCTCTTTAGTGCTAGACACAGACATCCTCTCAATGTTTATCTTCTGACTGACAGGAAAAAGTTACTCCGTGCTTTCAGTAGTTTATAGATACAAGATAGTATATAATATTAATAATAATAATAATAATAATAATAATAATAAAAATAACAAGCATTTTACCAACAATGGAATGCATTTAATCATGAACTTAATCATGCAAATGTTATTCCTATCAGCAGCTTGGTGGTAGATTGTGCACTTAGTGCCCTTAGTACTTCCGTAGTGCCCTTCACAATCTAACCTCTTCAGCTTAGTTTGAATCTTCATCAGTGCAGTAGGTACTTCAGCAATGCCCTTCCCATAACCATTTCAGCCTGTATGGCTTTGCCAGTGGCCTATGCACTTCATACGAGCCCTAGGCCCTTTATAATCAACACACTTCAGCTTATAGTTATAATCTTATAATATTTCACCATTGCCCTGTGCACTATCCATCTAACCACAACGTCCTGCTAATTTCACAAATGTCCCAAGTCAGAGGTGGGCAACGAGGGCTGTATCTGTTTCTGTTTTTTTTTGCCAACTTCTGGCCTTATTTACTTAATTAGCCATAACATTTACGGTATATCTGACATTTTAGCTTATTTTCTTGATAAGGCCACAAATGACAGCTGAAGACTGTTCTTGTGTCCCTATGAAAATTTTTATAGTGATCTAATCTACGAGTGAACCAGTGTTAGTTTATATAAGCAATTATCTCATCTAGCCAGGGAAATTGGTGGAAATAAAAACCTGCGTATACACCGGCCCTCCAGGACCGGAATTGCCCAGTCCTGCTCCAAGTACTCGGAGTAGTGCCCTGAGCACTCCCATAATGCCCTGCAAACTCCCATAATGCCCTGGGAACTTTGCTTCCCAAATCACTGTGTAGATTTCAGAACAGAATTCAGAAATTCCAAATTTTATTTTTATGAGAATGTCCTTTAAACGCTACCTGTAAATCTACATGTGTACAAAAAGTATTTGAAAGGAGACGGCTGGATCAATAAGTTTCACTCTGTCTAACTGCTGCTCCTCCACAACGCTGGGTATATATTTAACCCCGACAGAGTCTGTTTGAGAAGGAGAGTAAAATGTGATGTATCTCTGTACTCTGCAGGCTTCTCTTGGTTGTTTTCTCCGACTCATTAATAAGGAGACATATCCTCTTGTTGTTATTGTTTGTTTTGGCTCTGCTGGCTTAAGCCTGATAAAACTTGATAAAACCTGACAAAATCCCCTGCAGCTCTGATCCTACTCAGATAGATGACAAGGCCCTGATGAGCTATAGAAGCACAGCCTGGAAGAAGGGGTTTGATGTCAGGAGTGTGTGTGCGGGCGGGCGGGCGGGCGGGGTGTGTGTGCGTGCGTATGTGTGAGTTAGTGTGTGTGCGCACATGTGTATGTACTTGTGTGTGTGCATGTATGAGTGTGTCTGTGTGTGGGTGTGTCTGTGTGTGTGTGTGTGTGTGTGTGTGTCAAAGGGGAAAGGCTATAAATAGAGATGGTGCTGCCCCCACTGCAGCTCTCACGTCACTACCCTGCTCCATTCATAAAAAAGGAAGAAAAAAAAGCATCTCAGGTTGGTGGCAAGCAAAGGCAAATGGGAAGGCAGAGCGATGATGTCATAGCCACTGTTTTTTTTCCACATGCATCTTTCTTATCTCAGCCTTCCACAGCTAAAATGGCTTCCCAAAAAAAGGATCTTGCTATGTTTCAGATTATGAATTATGAATGTCTCCCATCATGTTACTGTTGAACATTTAGGCTTCAGCATTCTGGGTGTGTGTGTGTGTGGGGGGGGGGGGGGGGGGGGGGTTCAGCTACAAACCTACAGCAGGTGTAAACAGGGAATTGTCTTGTAGCCATTAGCACTGAGTGAAGTACCAACAAAGGGTGCGGGGCTGTGGAGGGGGTCTGGGTGGAATTTGGGTTGCCAGTGTGGGGGATGAGTGGTGTGTAGAGAAGGGTTAGTTTTTGATGATTTTTTAATTGGAGAGGGAATATTAATAGCTGGCATGTTCAACAGACCACAGAGATGTTCAGTGTTGATTCAACCAGAGTTTGAATGTATAGCTGACTGTGTACTACTCATGTTTATTACTATGGGTAGCTCCTACGCTGTGAGAAAGTTGTGCTTTGTCGGATCTGCTTTGTAGTCGCATCAATGACCTTCAATATGCACTTATTGTACGTCGCTTTGGATAAAAGCATCTGCCAAATGATTGTAATGTAATGTTTATAAGTTTGTGCAAAGCCAGCGCGGTGCAAAAAATGTACACTGTCGGAGTTAGATGTACACCGTTGGAGTTAAATGTACACTGTCGGAGTTGATTTAGTGCTGAACCTCTGCCTCCATAATACCAAGCCTGTGGGTTGATTTTGTTTCTTTCTGAAAAGCGGGGCGAGTTTTCAGTCTTCAAAAAGTGCGGCTCTGCTAAAAATATCACGCCTCCTTTGGGGAGAATATAGTGCGAGTTTGTTGGCGGGGCTCTGACGGAATGCGCTGGAACGGAGGCGGGCTGAAAACCCGCCGGGGATTCTCTCGGCAATCGTTTCAGTTATTTCAGTCGCTTCCCTCGATGAATAATTAAACCAGCATCTATGACACGGGCGTATCCTGTTCTTATTTGGGCTGTTTTAGCACCAAGTGCTGGGGCAAACACAGGTCCCTGGGGCAAACGCAGGTCCCTGGGGCAAACGCAGGTCCCTGGGACAAGCCCCACCCCTCTCGTCAGGGCTCACTTCCTTGTCTACGGGCTGAGGAAGAGGCGTGTTCCTGTTGCCGAGGGTGATGAAGGTGTTGTCACGGCGACGGGTTCTCCAGGTGTGCCTGGGCATGGACTGATGGTGCCTGTAACACTGTGGTAAGGCTATTAGAGGGGGAAGCCATCAGTGAAAGAGGTGGAACAGACTGTTGCCACCACCCACTTTAAAAAAAAAAATTTCAGATTTATTCCAGTTTTCTCCCAATTTGGTAGCCAATTGTACCCTGTGTTACTCAGGTCCCCGTGTCGAAACCGCTTCATAATTCGCAGCTACACAACCCCCGTCAGCCGGTAGCAGGAAGGAGGGCGTCACGTCCTCTTCAGGGCGCCACTCCTCCGAGCTCCTGACCGCGATTCCAACTGGCCCGGGGCCGCTGTGCACGAGTCCGTCCCCCCACCCCCTGGAGCGGACGCCATTTGCCCCGTTCTCACGGCAACGGCCCTCTTGGGTGGATCAGTTTATATTGTTGTTTTGTGTAAACTGACAAACCCCACCCTGCACAATATTATTATTGTTATCATTTTCTGTAATTAATACGTCCCTTTTTGCGCAATTTGGTGATACAACAGCTTGCGCTTGTCAAGCTGTCACGCCAATAAAGCTCATTTGAATTTAGAAAAAGATGGAGAGAAATGGTGCCAGAAATAATGCCTTACGCACACCCCCTCAAAACACAAATACATACGCATACACACAGCACACACACACCCCACAAATGCCCACACACATAGATGCGCACACATACGCACACACACACACACATACAGGCATGCACACGCACACCACACACACACACGCATACACACCCACACACACATACACACATGTACATGCACACACACACACACACGCATACACACCCACACACACATGTACATGCGCACACACATACACACACACATATACACACCCACGCACACACACACATATATACACCCACACCAACACAAGTGCCCACACACACACACACACACACACACATACACACACACACTGGCATTTACAGGCAGCCAGAATCCATTCTCCTCCAACTGCCCTTTAATACCATTACAATTCAGCCCACATTCGTATCAATGGATAGCTGAGAGAGCCTGGCCACAGACCAGTGCGTCAGAGAGGCACAGACACATCAATAATACCTATAACAAAGGCCAGAGTCTCATGGAGGACCCTAGAGACTGTTATTAATACAGAGTTTCATGGAGGACCATAGAGACTGTTATGATAGAGTTTCATGGAGGACCATAGAGACTGTTATGATAGAGTTTCATGGAGAACCATAGAGACCGTTATGACACAGTCTCATGGAGGACCATAGAGACAGTTATCGATACAGTTTCATGGAGGACCATAGAGACAGTTATCGATACAGATCATCAGAAAAGCACAGGGGCGAGGTCTTCCTCAAAGGCGAGTAGGACATAGCAGGTGTTCCATAACAGGATAACCAAGTACAGTTCGTAGAAGGTATCTGCGCACCTTTTAATACTACATATTTAAAAGTATAATGATAAATATATTTTACTTGAGTGTACTTAAAATACATGTATACGTGCAGTATCAAAACATGGCAATAATATGTATAATTGGCTTTATATTTTGAATTGTTGCAGTATATTGGATATTTATATATCTTCAGTGTATTCTATACCACAAGGGGTACCCAGTTGAGATACCCAGTTGTCACTTCACTGTACATGTAGTTCAAACGCCTCCCTGTTACCCAACACAAGCGCTCTCCACCCATGATTCTCACTGGCACCAGAGACGCCGGTGGTAAATGTCAGCGACCAGTCACCTATCCGAGTGACAAACTGAGCGTGGTGCTCCGTCTGGCTTTACCGCGAGGCTGGGGAACCCTTCGGGGGGATTCTGGGAAAAAAATGGGGATTCTGGGGGGGGAAAAAAACATGCGGCATCAACTACCAAATATAATCCTCCTCCGTCTTTGGAGAATGTTTAGCAATAGTTACGCTGGCACTCAGTGTGGCTCTTGTGGGAAAAATAGCTACGTTTGCAGCGAGGCGAAGCAATTTATTTGTGTTAAAATTGGCCAAAGGGCAGGATACACTCCAACACAACACCACTCCCATAGGCCTATTCTACACAACACCACTCCCATAGGCCTATTCTACACAACACCACTCCCATAGGCCTATTCTACACAACACCACTCCCATAGGCCTATTCTACATGCTCCTAGTGCTCATACACCAAGTAAAATAAACCGATCGCAGTGCTGTTGTGTTGGAGTAGCCTATACATTAAACACTAATAAATGGCTTTCTTACACTGCAATGGCTGCTGGCTCTCTTTCTCTGTCTGTTCTGCACCTCTGTCTCTCTCACCAGAGCTGAAGTTGGTGTGGTGAGCGGCGTGCGTGCGTTGTTAGGGACCCACAAGGGACCCACAAGCCCATTGAAAGATTTGATTAGTTATGATGGGCCTTCTGCTCTAGACTCAAACACTGTGTTCATAACTGTGGATCAAATGAAGGCACTGCCACTCTGGAACAAGGGAATAGACTGATGAATTGAAGCCATGTTTGGCTCTCTCTCCACTCTCCTCCCTCTCTCTTTCTCTCTCCCTTAAATTAAAAATGCTTTATTGGCATGGCGTATTTTAAAATCTAGCCAAAGTGTTATAGCCAATAACTATAATAATAATTACAGCGACACAAATAATTGTAATAACAATAGTTATAAATATAAAATGTAAAATATTTCTGTACTTCAGTCGTCCTGGCAACGAATCGCGACACTCTTTGAAAGAACGGGGGAGTGTCGGTGAAGTGAGAATCTGTTTAAAATGACAGCAGCTCGCACCCTCGTTTAATGCTTGGCACTCTGAATAGAGAACACAAGTGGCATAAAAAGTTAAAACTCCTCCGTTATCCAACGTGTGAAATAGAAAATGTGTTGTATTTTGTTCATCATATATCAGAGTGCCCACCAGAATTGTTGGCAAGCCTGGAAAATATGAGCCATAAAGATGCTTTGGTCCTTTTATGTGGTCATTCTCAACTTCCTGTTTCACTGAGGTATAAATATGAGGTGACACACAGGCTAAAACCCCTTAGTCGTCCATCAACATGAGGAAGCTCAGTCATCTAATTGTACCTTTGGAGACTTGGTGACTCAAGGATGCAACTAACTCCTGCAATTCTCCAACAGTGATCCGTCCTTCTCCTGGCCCATGCATACTTAAACTGTGATCCGTTCTTCTCCTGGCCCATGCATACTTAAACTGTGATCCGTTCTTCTCCTGGCCCATGCATACTTAAACTGTGATCCGTCCTTCTCCTGGCCCATGCATACTTAAACTGTGATCCGTCCTTCTCCTGGCCCATGCATACTTAAACTGTGATCCGTCCTTCTCCTGGCCCATGCATACTTAAACTGTGATCCGTCCTTCTCCTGGCCCATGCATACTTAAACTGTGATCCGTCCGTCTCCTGGCCCATGAATACTTAATGAAGGAACAGGGGAGGATGCTTGGCCTGACTGTTTGCTGCGGGCAAGTTAAAGTGTGGAAGGGGGTTAGAAAAGCACTGGCTTATTTCAAAAGCTGACAAATTTACTTAAGGTGACCATGTTGTTTGAGGCAGGGCTAAGCACGGTGATATATCATTATCAAAAGATTCACGGTTTTAGCCTGTTTTTAATGAGACCAAACATGAGTATTTTAGGATGCTCAGCTATTGAATACCTCTACAAAATGCTTTTAACAACAGAGGTGATGGTTGTGTGTTGCCAGCAGTGCACCATCTTCAGGCAAAATAGTACATCCGTGTGACAATGACAGTCGTACCACGCTGACCTCCGCGATGAACCTGGAGCTGCCTCCAAAAATATTAATTCCAAACTGGCAGGCCTAAACAACCATTATCTACATAGACATTAAGACTTTCACTTGATGATTTTGAATGTCACAGATTGGCATTCAAAATTACAGTCAAAAAGGAAACCATGATCCTCATGGTATTCTGCAGCCAAGCTGGGCACTGACTTCATAAATATCTTTGTGTTCTTGCGTCTCTTCAGATAAGCTGTCCAGGAGAGAAAACACCATGACACCCTAGATTTGTATGCATAGATAAGGGCCTCAGTGTGGCTTTTAATTGCCTAAAGATAATGAATTGATGCCTGTGGAGGGAAGAGGGAGAAATAGGTTTGCATTACTAGTCAGGTCAACCAGAGCAGGCCACTTAATAACAATGTAATATTGTGTGGACTATGAACAAGTTTGCCATATCAAATGCCACTGTCTCTCTCTCTTGAAGACTGTAATCTAAAACTAGATACCTGACAGGATGGTGAAGGATTTTAAATTTTTTTTTTGGGCGGGGGAATTGTATATTACCGGAAATCTTCTCTCCAGTTACATTGAAAATGTTTATTGGCATGAATGTACATTGTGAAAAGTGCCCACACAAAACAGCAATGACAGCAGCGCATATAAATTGAAGCGTGTGAACTTAAGTTATACACTGCAGTCCATAAAATGTCTGCCTTGACAAGTGTTTTTAATCTGCTAATGAGACTTAAAATTATTTTTTCACTCAAGTAGAAAATATGAACTTGTTTTAAGTTATTTTTTTCTCAACTAGTGAAATTCTTACCCCACTGGCAAATGAGTAAAACTATCTCTCCTAATTGGCCATTCCTTTTGTCTTATTTAGTAAAAAGTAATAGAAATAAGATTAAGTCTAAATATAAGACTGAAATGGCTGTTAAGATTTAATTATTTTTTTGTTTTTTCAGTGTGCGATTATGATTATTGCAGTTTTGTGTTCATATGCAGATTTAGTGTTTAGATGTGTCTGTCTGTCCAGTTTAGATGTGTCTGTCTGTCCACCTGTCTCTCACTGAAGAGGCTCAGGAGGAGGTGGAGGTGGGGTAGCGGCAGGCTAGCCGACAGAGTGCACCGGAGATGGGTTTTCCCACCGTCGGTGTTACTCAGTAGCATTATGCACTTACACAGAAGCGCTACTCTGCCTTTACATGCACTCTTACCAGCCTTCAGAAATAGTGTGTGTGTGTGTGTGTGTGTGTGTGCGTGTGTTCGCGCGTGCGTGCGTGCGTGCGTGCGTGTGTGTGTCTGTGTGCGTGCGTGCGTGCGTGCATGTGTCTGTGTGCGTGCGTGCGTGCATGTGTGCATGTGTCGGTACTGAGTGAGAATGGTGTACTGTGTGTGTGTGTGTGTTCTTACTCTGTACTGAGTGAGAATGTTGTAGTGTGTGTGTCTGTGTGTGTCTGTGTGTGTGTTCTTGCTCTGTACTGAGTGAGAATGTTGTAGTGTGTGTGTGTGTGTGTGTGTGTGTGTGTGTGTGTGTGTGTGTGTGTGTGTGTGTGTGTGTGTGTGTGTGTGTGTTGTGTGTGTGTGTGTGTGTGTGTGTGTGTGTGTGTGTGTGTGTGTGCCGTGCGCGCGCAGCGGTTCGTACTCTGTACTGATGGTGTAGAGTGAGAGTAAATAATAGATGAGGCATTGGCATATCTGAAGGTCCCTGTGCTCACAGAGCCATTAGCTTGCACTGAAGAACCACCCAGCCTTCCTCAGTGAGCACGATGCCCCCCCCCAGCACTGAGAGAGAGGGGCGAGATGGAGGAGAGAGCGAGAGAGAGAGAGAGAGAGAGAGAGAGAGAGGAGAGAGCTTTTTATGAATAAAAACCCTGGTTCATTCATTCATAATCCATTTAGTTCCTCTGTCACCTTAATGCCATCGTCTTCAGCATAAATGAAAAAAACATTTCATAGAAAAAGAGAACAAAGACACTAAATGAATGGGGGGGAAGAAAAAAAAAAATCCAAAAGACCAAGGCTAAATACTCAGCACTAACTTACCTTCACACAGCAGACAGAGACTGCGTCGAGTACATGACGTTTTCTCAAACGCCGACAGAATTATCAGCACATAATATGTGAAATTTCTTTTTGATTCTGGATGTGATCAGAGCCACATTACTGCATCAAACTGGCCTGTGTTCAGTTGCTTAAAATTTTCAATTTTGGCGAGCAAAGCTTGACCTGGCTGAATGTTTACCAGTTCTACCTTGAAAAACACAATTCGGGTTTAGTTTACACTGCACAAAAGCTTCCCTTTCAGAGAGAGAAAGAGAGATGGGGAGAAAAGAGAGAGAGAAACAGAGAGAGGGAAAGAGAGAGAGTGGGGACATTACGGTTCACACTGTAATCAAACTAAACCGACGGCCCACCATAAAACCAGTAGCCATTAGCTGAAGGCCCGCATACCTCCACCCTTACCACACGACCCCACCCTAAAGACAGTGCTGACTCACAGGAGCTCGGAAGCAGTGCAATATGGGTAGGGGAGGGAGAGGGGGGGGGCAGTGATTATTTCTGCTGCACCTTTTATGAGTCACCGTATCCATGGCGATGTCTCTTTTTTCTCTCTCTCTCTCTCTCTCTCTCTCCTCTCTCTCTCTCTC
>CM056380.1:25457815-25592050 GCA_029718625.1 Synaphobranchus kaupii
ACATATTATTGGTGTATTAGTAACGTAAAGGAGGAGTTATGATATTATATAAGCTAATGTTTGTTTTTGTTCGGGGAACTCCTAATCCTCTGCGTAGGGTAAAGGGCCTCCCGTTGGCGTCAATGCTTAATAAATGGTTAAACTGAATAGAAGACTGCTATTTCCTTCATCTTCATCTTGAGAATTCTTCAACTCAAAAACCCATCTCAAATTGAACCTAATGAGGAGAGAGTAAAGGACT
The DNA here is from genome assembly GCA_029718625.1 of Synaphobranchus kaupii. Classification (NCBI taxonomy): domain Eukaryota; kingdom Metazoa; phylum Chordata; class Actinopteri; order Anguilliformes; family Synaphobranchidae; genus Synaphobranchus; species Synaphobranchus kaupii. The sequence continues at coordinate 25,458,057 of CM056380.1, forward strand.
TCCCTCCGCATATTCTGTGTTCTGTTGGAATGCATCCCCCGCGCTAAACGGGGTCTACTTGTATTGTGTTTTAAGTTGGTCACCATTATGTCATTTTATATTTGTGTTGGTCACAGTCATGTATGTGTGTATTGTTCCCCATTAAATTTAATTATTTCTGTTTAGCTGTGTGTACCAAAGCACATCTACCGGTACTCACTTGAGTACTAGAAAAAAACAAATATGTGCACCTCTGACTATATGTCTGTTTTATTAATGCTATCATATTTTTGAAGATAAATCCAAATTCCTGAAATGCTTTTCTATCTAACCAGCATAAAATTACAGTAGATCTAGAAAGTCCATAGCCTGGCAAGCCACCTCACCAAATTCGCACAACAAAACAGCAAAACAGAGCTTGCGAGGTTAGAAATGTTAGTTTTGTTGCCTTAGTTTGAAAATCTTGATTAAACGGAAGCCCAGCATGACCTCACCATTTCAGCGCCATCCAGCCTTAATATCAAATATCGTTGCCAAATCACAGGTTGTTTTAATTCGGCCTTCTTAATGTTCCCATATGGAACAAATTGCATTACAAAGGCACCTAAAGCTGATGATACACGGGCAATATTTTCAGGCAATATTGCCGGCAATATTGCCAGGCAATGATTGCTGTAAATTTTCCTATTGACAAATCAATATCTGAACAAGTTTGATCGAGGCAAGCAATATTTTGCTACCATCCAATCACAGATGAGATTTTGGGTCATATGACACCTGAGTCTTCCAAAAATAAATTTCAACAATGGCTGCCAAGTGGTGCGAGGAAACCGAAGGGATGCTGATCTCTTATAACTTTATTTATTTATTACTCAGGTAAGTTATATTGATGTATTAGTGTAATATTGAAATAAAGACCAACTTTTCATAAGTTATGGTATTCTTGACTTTTGATTGTAAATAATTGGTATTATTACTCACTTACCGCCGTACTGACGACCAGAGTGACTTTTAACTAGCTAGCTAGCTAGCTAACTTTACTCAACAGACGTAATCAGACCACCTGCTTTACTGGTGAATACATCCATGAATGCTTCCGTAAAATTTAGAGATACGGTCGATTAAATTACATTGGCGGAAAGCTGTGGTTCTTGCCGTTCCGGGCACATATATACCTTTGTGGTGAGATGACGGTAAAGGTTTGAAACAGAGGTTAAAAACAGGATCCGCAAAAAATCTTTTTTCAGTTATTGCCCCATTGCCCATTGCTACAGTGGCCCATACCCATTGCTGGCAATATTGTACAATATTGCTGGCAATATTGCCTGAAAATATTGCCCGTGTATCATCAGCTTAATACAGGGTATGTAATCGCCCGGCATTATTGAAGGTTTCCGGTCCGTCACATGAGCTGCCACACGTGACAGACCATAAACCTTACAAGTTATATTGCCGGGCGATTAAAAATGTATTTGTTGTTGCGGTAAAAGTTTCTTACAAGTTATATTTCAGAGACATTTGAAAAAAGAAATGTCCCGCCGCCACTATTGCTATGGATTACAGCAAGCAACGAAAGTGGTGATATCGTGAGTGGTGAACTATTTTTTGAGTTATCTGAAATTGTAGGGTCGATTCATATCACTTTAGTAGGCAGGCAATAGTGGGCTGATGACAAACCATCATCTGTGCACTATAGGGTAATTCTGACCCCCAGTAACCAAATACAGTGCACTTTAAATGTAATTGAACGGTGGTGTGAGATTAGTTATTATTGCTTTGGATTTTATATCAAAATATGGATATGATGAAAGTACTTTTGACTTGCACTGTACATATGCATTCAGTCATTAGTTTAGCTCATATTGCGTTTGCAGAGACAGGAGAGAGTAAGGAAAGAGATAGAGCATAAGGAGGCAGCCAGGGGTTGATTATAGGCACAACATGGAAGACTAAGGTATTTGTGTGAAATTAATTAAAGTTACTCTGTGTAGGATTCTACTGGTCATTACAGGTGGTATTTCTTTCCAATGTTTAAAAGCACAATTTGCCTTCACACCATTACACTGTGTAATCAAACGGAATTGTATGATATTGTATTAAAACAAAAAAGCTACACATAGTAGGGATGAGGTACACTCAACTGATGGTATGATTTGAAATACAGAGCTCACGGAGCGGTATGGAATAATGGAATGTAGGCTAACATCACTTAAGTGTGCTGTTTATTTTCAATAAAATAACAAGACTTTTAAAATCATTTTTATAACAAGACTAGCTGCATCTACAGCTCACTGTCAGTCCCTTCATAGACGGACAGTGAGCTGTAGATGTAGCTATAACAAGACATGTCTCAAAGAAGTACTATTTTATCCACAAAATTTTATGAGAAAACAATGTACCGTAAAACGTCTTATAATAGCCCGGGCTTTTGTTCGTTTCAACAACGCAGCAATGCTGCACACCTGCCGTCAAACACATTTCAGTCAGGCCACTGTTGTTCAAATAAACTTTATTGACATTATGAAACAATACATTTTAGGTTTGGCGGTATGGTTCTGTTCACAAAGCCCTCCCGCCCATCCACTCGAGCAAGCATGGGTATGGCAGCGAGGGCAGCTGCACAACCCCCAAAACAACCATACGCCAAGTGCTGCTAGTATTGTGCATACATGATGACTATGTGTAACGACCTTTCGCTTCCGGAGGAAGCCAATCTTGACCTTCCAGCTACCAATGAAGCCATCCTGTCCTTCAGCACAAGGTCCTTCTAACATTACATGGATCAGTGGTTATGTGTACCAAAGCTTGTTGGACTCCCCTGTGCCAGATGAAGAGTAAACTAACCCCAGGAAGTTCTATGTGTAGTGATAAAGAACAATGTGTGACCTTCTGGCTACCGATGAAGCCATCCTGTCCTTCAGCACAAGGCCCTCTAATGTTACATGGGTCAGTGGTTATGTGTGCCAACGCTTGTTGGACTCCCCTGTGCCAGATGTAGTGTAAACTAACCCCAGGAAGTTCTATGTGTAGTGATAAAGACAATGTGTGACCTTCCAGCTACCAATTAAGCCATCCTGTCCTTCAGCACAAGCCCCTTTAACATTTACATGGATCAGTGGCTATGTGTACCAACGCATGTTGGACTTCCATGGGAGCAAAACCAATCAGGGGAGTTCTATGTGTAGTGATAAAGAACTATGTGTGACCTTCCAGCTCTCGGTCCTCTAACATTACGTGGATCAGTGGCTATGTATACCAACGCCTGTTGGACTTCCATGGGAGCAAAACTAATCAGGGGAGTTCTATGTGTAGTGATGAAGAACTATGTGTGACCTTTCGGCTACGGATGAAGCCGGCATGCTTATGGGGAGAAGCTCTTCATCCCTCAGGTCAATGCCAATTAATACGATACCAACGCCTGTTGGTCTTCTCCCTGAGGTCAAGGAGGATGCTGTGCGTAACATTGGCTTCATGGCGCCCGTATGCCTAGGACCATTCTAACTACTGAAGTTGTATTGTAGTGTATATATATATACAGTATATGTACCAACCGCCTAAAGGCAATTCCTGAAGCTAAATTAACAATTTTAAGTGAAAGAGAAACTCTAGGCTACCCTTATCAGTGTAATTGAATCCTCGCTTTGTTGCTGGGAATTACTTTTATTTTTTGACAAGCCACACACGAACAGCCATGTTCCTACGTTTCTAAACTCATTGTTTTTTGGAAAGATAAGATTTCATCAACATCGGGACGAATGTAACGTTCATAAGCAGCGGATGACCAACGGCCCATGGCTTTTATTGTGCACGTCGGGGCGACTGTTGCTGCTGTCGTTGCCGCACCAATGCAGAAGGAGTGGGCAGTGTATAGCTCAGGGGAGAGACCACAGTACTGACAAACTAAATGAAGGCATGCTGAAAACCAGGATCTCGTCATGGCATCAAATTCAAATTTGTTTGTGCGCGTAGTGAATTCCCCACATCTGAGAAAACCATAGAATGCAATCAAAAAAACGATCTCCAACAGTGAGTCTACGTATAAATTAAAACACCCTTGTCTTAAGCGAGACACCAGTTTGTGAACTAATTTTAAAGTGAGGGGAAGGCTTTTATCTTTGCTTTGTGGGTTTTCTTTTTTAAGGCCGTTTAAAAGCAGATGGAGGGATGGGTTCCCGAACAGGCTACCGACTGAAGGATCCCTGCATCTTAAGTGAAATTGTATGCCAGCAACGAGTGCCTTAATAGAAGAAGGTTGCATTTTTCTTGACTCGAAACAGTGGACTATAAAGGCGCAAACGATTGGAATGTTAACGGGTAATGCGTGGACAGAAAAAGCGGCGCAAAAGGAGGAAAAATGAGACCATGCTGAGTCGTACGTTTTTAATGTAGATTTTGCCAATCCAGATCTCATGTAGTGTGACGCTGAGGACAAGTAGTCTTGCAGGGTAGGGTTTAGTCTAAGATGGTTTGGTCGAATGCTGGGCAGGACAGTCTTGCAGGGGCTGTTTCGGGGCACAGTTTTTGGAATTCCTGGAATTTAAATCGGGACAAGGCATCAGCGATTTTATTGTCGAGCCCGGGTAAATAAACGGCGCGAAGCGTGAAATTATGCATAACGCAAGTCCAGGTAAAGCGTCTAACTAGCCTATTGATGAAAGGGACAGATGAGTGCCCTTTGTTAATGATGTTGACGGTGGCTTGGTTATCGCAATAGGCCAAAATTTGTTTTCTTGGCCAGCTGTTTCCCTATAGGATGCAAGCAACGACGATCGGGTATAGTTCGAGCAGAGCTACGGATTGGATATTGCGAGGCAGAGTTTAGGCCATGTTTCTGCAAACCACTGATTATTATAAAAAAAAAAAAAACCAATGGAAGGCGCTGCGTCAGTGAAGAATTTTAAAGTAGCTGATGTTTCGACTTAGTCGTTATAAAAAAAAAGAGATGCCGTTCCAATTTTCACATAGCAACGACCAGAACCGCAGGTCGGATCTACACCCTGAATCTAAAATAATGTGATCGTGTAGCTTACTCACAGTTTTTGATAAATCGAGCAGCCTTGATATAAAAGAACGTCCCTGAGGGATAATTCGCATAGCAAAGTTGAAATGACCCAATAGGGAGAGCAGCTCCTTTTTTGTAAGAGATTCTGCTTTCTCGGTATGTTTGATAGCTTCGCGAATGCGAGCTAATTTATCCTGCGGCAGAGAGGCCTGCATGAGATTACTGTCTAAAATAATGCCCAGAAACTCGATAACTTTTAAAGGGCCTTGTGTTTTCTCCTCGGATAGAGGAACGCCTAATTCATTAAACGTATTCTTTAACGCTGTAACGCAACGATCCGCCTGGGAGTATGGAAAATCTACCACTAGAAAGTCGTCTAGCAGGTGTAATACAAAGGGCAATTTGCAGTTATTTAAAAGAATCCAGTAAAGTGCTTCCGATAATGTATCGAAAATACGGGGACTGCTACGACAACCAAAAGTAAGCCTGACCGAAAAGTACATTTTATTACGCCACATGACGCCAAACAAATGCCATTGGGATGGATGGAGGCATGATTTTAAATGCATCCGTTATGTCGGCTTTACCGAGCCAAGCTCCTTTACCGGCGTGTTTGATAAGTTGAATTGCGTGGTCGACTGTTGCGTAAAACAGGGAAAATGGTTGCGGGGGAATGATACTGTTAATAGCTTGGACGTAGTTGTTATTATGAGGGGCGGATAAGTCGATTATTAAGACGCTTTTTTCCTGAATATTTACGTGTGGCTATTCCTATAGGATTGATGTGGAATATTGGAAATGGCGAGCTTTCGAACGGACCAATCATATAACCCTTTTCGACCTCTCTAGCAAGCAATTTGTTTACTATTTCGGGTTCGTTTACGGCTGATTGAAGATTAGGGAAAACCTGAGACAGAAGGAAAGTCCAGCTGAAAAGCCCTGAATCAGACCGATTAACAAATAATGGACAAAACAACGATTTGGATGCTTCTTCAGAGCTTTTTCCAGCTCTGGGACGTTGACAGGCGTAGAAGGCTTTAATTCCTCTTTTTTACAAAGTGGGTTCATCTGGGACACAGAAATTTTGGGTGCCCGTCTCCGCAGAAGCGGCAGACATGCATGTATTTACATTGAGGATATTTACAGACATTTTCGTTAAATTTAAAACATGTAGGTGTGTGAATAGCAGGAGTCACCTTTCCCGCGCTACTGCGTTCTCTTCTGGAGCCGTGAAGGCGTGCGATATGGGAAAAAGCTCCGCATACAGAGCAAGAGAGGGAGCGATGCCCCGTGAAATGTCTGCTGACGAGGCCCAAATCGACAACGGACCAGTCGAGTCTCTGGTTGAAGCGTTGAATAAACATAGCCGCTTTAGCAGAAAATGATTTGTGGTACTCGTAAAATAATGTCCCCCCGTAAGACATAGCAAAGTCGGAAATTATTGAGAGATAAGTGTCCAGTTCCTGTCTGCGCTGTGGGTAGACTTTGCATATTGTGTCTCGGTACACCCTGAAGGCGATATTAAATTCGGCCATGGTAAGGCTTTTAAGAAGTCTGGGGTCGCACTCTTTAAGTGTGACTGATATGTCCCCGCAGTCTACGACACGTTTATCGCTAGGCTCTGAGCATAATAAAATTTTTATTAAATTAATGTCATTACCTGCCAGGATCTGAGCTCGTAGATGCGCAGATATGGCTGCTGCTGGAGGGAAGAAGGGCACTCCGACTGGAGCAGCGGGGATAGCAGTTCCCATGTTTCTTCGCGGCTCTATGGCAAGGTTGGAGGGCGCAGGATTGGCGTTATATGTGGCTGCTGAGGAAGTTCCCATTCCTGGCTCGTTGACGATGAATCTTGTACTTGAAGGGGAATTTTCCAGGTTAAGGATCCGGGCATCCATATCGAGGAGAGAAGTTTGGATGTAGCTTAGAGCGGTCAGGATTGGGTCTTCAGTCTGCTGCGGGATTACTCCCTGTGACTGTGACCTCGCTCTTTTTTCGGGTGCGGAGGCTTCGGCCGAGGACGTGGCAGGGGGAGCGCAATACTTCCGTTTTGAAGAGGCTTTTCTGGGGGCCGGAGGAGTAGAAGCGGGAATTCCCGTGGCAGGAGAAGTCGCGATGTCAGGAACATTGGCCATTAAAAAGTCAAGAAGCTCTTCATGGCTGGCCCCTAATGGAGCTTGGATGTTACGGCTGAAGAGGACTCCGAGGATCTTGCTTATCGACCAAAGGGCGATGCACGGACTCTCTGCGTTTCTGACTGCCAGACGGGCGCTTCTAAGGACTGACGTGGAGTTCCCGTCTGTTTGCGGCCTTCCAGCGTCCACGGATCCTCGTCTTGATTCGCGATAGACATGGCCGTCTTTGAAAAGGTAATGAACAAGCTTATAATAATGATTGCTCTCATTACAGTGCGTAGATCTGCGTGCAGCGTTTTTGTGTGCTGACAGGGGATCCACCATGGTAAAATAGACCGCCTTGTTATGTGAATGGACTGATGGGTGAATCGTCACTACTCAGCTGAGCTGTCAGCTGATTATCTATGGCCAGGTTTCACTCTCGTGACCTGCCTGAACTAACGCTATGCTCGATATTCTTCTTCCAAACTGTTTGTTGTCATAACAAGAGGTGTGGATACTAATACAATCAAGAGATTTCTTTTTTGTGTGTTCTTTCATTTCTAAAGTGTCGAGTAGGTTGCATAGACTTTTAATGCGTCTTGATTTCAGGCTGTAAAGCACCACTATGTAAACAAAATGTTGTGCAGACCTTTTGTGATGTGTAGACTCTTTGTGGCTGCCACCGCATTAACATCACTGGAGTCTGTGTACCAATGTGTAAAACTTAACATTTTGTTCAACTTACTTTGAGGTCAGTGGAAGAGAAAATTATTTTCCCTCTGGCAGCGGTGGGCTTCACACAGCTGGTGCTTGGGCCGGCACTCTCTGTGTCAAAGGCCATGAGGTCTCTGAGTCTTCTGCTGCAGCCACCGATGTCCTCTCTCGCTCAACAAGTCTGATGATAAAAAATTGTTATGGGAACAATTCATTTTATGTCATTTTACATTTACATCACAAAGGTCATTGTTTTAAAGCGATAGTTCACTTTCTGGCATTTTCTGCTGTTATTTCATGTTGTGTTATGTTCAGCATTGTGTTCGATTGAGCAAGACCATTTTTACATGCATAGACAGGCTGGGTGAGTGTCATGAACCTGGGAGACAGCTGACTTTCTCATTAGTGTGCTGGTTATCTCCCCGTCCAATCCAGCTTTCCTCCAAGACGACTGGACAGCCTTGCAGATCTGGCTGCTCTCCATTTTGTGCCCTGTCGTCTCTCGCCACCTGAACCTGCACTGTGAGGTAATGACACAGCCAGCCATATACCTCCTCACTTAAAACCACTTTCGCTGGCCCCAAGTAGGAAGCAGTTTTGTGTTCGGTAACTGAAATGATGGCCACACCCTCCATTTTTCTCACATTCTGGACCTGGTCCAATGATATATTGGCCAGAACGCCGGAGCGGTTTGCATTGGTCAGTAAGACAGAGGTCATTATCATGTCCCTGACCAGGACAAATTTGGTCTGGCTGACCTGCGTTTTCAGGGAATGTAGGACCGTGACTGCCTCTTGTGTCGCCTGACTTTCCTGGAAAGTGTTCACCATTTCAGGTGTTGTAAGTTTGGACATGTCACAGTCCCCCTTCTCTAGTGCCCTTTTATTTCCCTCTTTCTGGTAAGAGACCACCCACCTCCCCACTGTGTCAATCATGTCTCTTAACTCTTTTTCAAGAGGACTTCCACTGTATATTTGAAAGTGGAGGTAGTGGCGGACACTGCACAGATAGGACTTGATTGTCCCGGGCAGGAACTTCTTTTTTGCTGCGTATTTTGTTTGAAACTCCTCCCGGAACTTGCTTTAGTTAAGCAGGCTGTTCAGCAACAGGTTATGTGGGTCAATGACCGACACCACATTCTGTACTTGTGTTCTGTGCTGCCGTGCACCTTTAGAGCTTTTCTTCCCTCCAACCCTAGACTGAAGCCAGCCTTCAAAGGTTATTGAATTTTGCTTGAAATTTTCTGAATTTTCTGCCTTTTTCGGGTGGGTTTGCCAGGCCTTCAGCAGCAGCTCCCGGTAGGCAGCATCACCTTTGGAAAGTTTATGAAACTTTCGTAGATGCTGCGGCATTTGCTTGACCATGCCATGGCACCCTTCTACAGGGCATAGCCGTGAGTGATGATAATCTTTTTTTATGCTGACATGCTGCTGCTACTCTGAGGTTCGCAGTCCACGGCATGGAATGCCCTTTCCTTTGTCCATTTGTGTATCTGCCGCAGGTGTCGTGGTAGGTGCACCACTGTGGTCCCACACCCTTCCACAGGGCAAACTTTTGGTGTTCTTTTCCTCCCTGTATTCTCCTCACCGACGATCCTTGACAGGGCTTCCTGCGTCATCATCTTTTTGGACACTTTATTTTTTGAGGGCTTCACCTCCACCGCCACCTCATCAAACAGCTCTTCGCTGTTGTATTCGCCTTCACTAGAGTAAAGACTTTCCTTAGAGGGAGGGTACTCGTTGCAACTCCCCTCCAAACTCTCCTCCATGCTGCTCTCCGAATAAAAAAGCTCTTCCATCTGATAAAGAATAGAGAAAATAACACATTATGGATACAGGCTTCACATATTTTCACATACTACAGGGTAGCACAAAATGTGCAGGACTGAATCACAGGAACTGGTCAACAGAAATGGAAACACTTAAATTATAAACGTAATTTATATGGGTTGCACTTTCCTCATATGTTTGGAGTGCTCTCATCCCCTTATAGTTCATGAGCCAGAGGGTCCAAATTGAGGGACAGAGGCTCAGTTTTTGGTAGCCCTATGTCTCTAGTCTTGGAAAATGTGTGATAGCCCTCTGGTAATGATAGCTTTCTGTGGGCTATCACTTTTTCTTTATCCTCATCCCTCGTTCTTCTCATTGTACTATTATACAACGCTTGCTTTTTATTTAGATTGCTTGTCATCATAGATGTCGATGTGTGATAAGCAAACTTGGCAGCATGTAGTTTGCACTAACTGTACAGTGTTTTCGTGAATTTTTTTCTACAGAGATCAGACTTCATGTAGAGTGATAGGATAATACATTCTGTCCTGTATTATTTCAAAGTAATACCCTGATGCAATGTTTTCTTTTTATTTATTATTAATTTATTTATTTATTGACGATCTTGGGATGGGGGGTGTGGGGGGGGGGGGGGGGGGGCTGTCGCCATGAGAAATGGGGGGGGGGGGGGGGGGGGCTGGGGGTTAGTGCAAGTTTCCTGGTTAGCACGTTTCCTGCTGTGGGTCTCTGCAAGACTACAGTGTGTTACAAAAACAGTATGCTAATTGTTTCTGTGTCACAACACATATGAGCAGTGTATAAAAAGAGTCACATAGGAAATCTATTAGGCAGTCATCATCAATTTTGGGAAAAATTGGATTTAGGTCTCAATAAAACACGATTCCGGCGTGTTTTACCTACTGTTAAATGACCTGTAAAATTATCCCCAGGTTAAAGCAATCCCGTGCGAATTGACATGTCGGTAAATATTCCGTTTTTTCCTGTGAGAAATTAGTTTTCCCCAGTCTTTTCTCCTGGTTTTTCACGTAAGCACCCGAGGACGCCTTTGGTTGTGCTCTCTTTGGTCCAAGTGCAAGCCACAACTATTGGCCAACCTCTAAATTAAGTGTAACGTTACATTAAATAGGAAGACAGAGAGCAAAAACAAAAACAGGCTCAAAAGTAGGCTGCAGTGGGGCAACGCTTGTGGCAGCTTTCGGTAAGCTATTGTAGACTAGCTATAGCCTTACATACATGGGCTATCCTAACAGTGTACTATTTTTCTCAAGCTAACATTAATAAAGAGGTGTAATGCAGGATTCCTCATGCTTTTTTGTGGACATTTGTTTGCCATGCCAACATTGTCTCTGATTTTCTACCAGACGCAATCAGTTTGCAGTGAATATAGGATGTGTAACGTTGTATAACGCGTGTGACGACAAAATGGAGTAGACACTCCCATCTCTGCAATTTTGGGCTGTGTCCCAATCCAGTTTTTGCTCCACCCTCGTAAACTTCACTTGCAAACTTCACTTGGGGGAATCCCTTTTGAGACCAGGATGTACCCTCGGTCTCCATTTTAAGTGTGAGTCCAATCCGTTAGAAAGCCAAGTGAAGTTTGTGACATAACCCCTCCACCCTAAACTTTTCTCAAGGGAACGAGTCTGCAAAAGAGCAGACTCTGCAAGCTCATATTACCCACAATTCACATTGACCGTCCTGTTCAGTGATAATCACATTAATGTTTATCGCGGTGTTATACATTAAAAGCACATACAGAATGGAAAAGACTGTGTATAGGCTAATAAATACAGGTTAATCTAGTATTTTGCGATTTTGTATTTCATAGTTTAGCAAATTGTGTTATGCAGAGTAGCATACTGTGGGATGTAGGCCTACCAGGTTCTCTGTAATTAATCTTGCTTTTAAACGTATTATTAGGCTACTTGTCTCTCAATATTTTTCAGTAGGCTATAATTTGCCAGTTAGCCTAACAATTGCATTTCTCAATAACTAAGACGAATAGGTAAATAAACATGTGCAGCATTTTACTATATAGCCTATGTCAGGCAAAGTGATAAATGAACAGCACATAATTGGGTAAATTCGTTTTTCTAGTTTGAAAGCATGCACTGCGCTCAACACTGGTTCCAGCAATTTAAGAGGTTTTCCTCTTTAAATGTATGCTTTCTAATGTTTTAATAGTTTTGACTGCCGTCTTAAAGGAGACATGAAGCACTCGGTAAAGTGCCTCTGGTTCGTTAGCTTTTTACCTTAAATTAGATATGACCATGCACTCAAATCTCAAACCGACCCGTATTTGCTGGAAAAAGAAGTTAAAATTAGCTTTTTTCCCACTACGGCGCAGCCATCTTGAACCAACTGCGGTCGTGACGTCACTAGGTTGGTTGGTCTCTGCTGCCCAATGTATTCCTATGGAAAAATAGCTGACTTTCAGCGAACTCAACGATGTATCGTGAGGAAAAAATAAAACAAAAAACACACAGACGGTCTTTTTCTATTGCCCCAAGATGCTCAAATGAGTATTACCAAACAGAAATTCATTTAAAACTTAATTTCCACAAACTGCTTCTGACCATACTATGTAATGCAGTGGCCAGCCGGCAACTGCAGCGACGCTGCATTGCCTTGATATATTAGTTAAGTCTGCAAATATATACCTACCGCAACCTAGCATCACAAGCTAACGCTTATTTTATATAGGCAATATTAGCTAGACACGACTTTAGCTCCCAAACTGTTTATCAAGGCAATGCAGCAGCGCTGCAGTTGCCGGCTCATCAGGCCACAGCATTAGTAGATGGTCAGAAGCAGTTCGTGGAAATTACGTTTTAAATTAAGTTTTGGCAGCTGCGTTCTGGATCAGTTGAAGAGGCAGAATGGCGCAGGCTGGTAGGCTTGCGAGCAGGGAGTTGCAGTAGTAGGCGTGAGGTGAGCATGGTCTGGACAAGAAGCTGGGTGGAGTAGGTGGTCAGGTACGGTCAAATCCAAATTAAAACAGAGGGAGACTTTTTGGAAGTCCAGCTGGTCGTCCAGGACCACCCCGAGGTTCCTTGCAGAGCGGGAGGCAGCCACCATGGTCCCGTCAACGGTGATGGAGAGGTCATGTAGTGGGGAGGTCTTGTATGGCATAGGCTAATTTGAGCCTAAAATGTGGGCGGGTTTAATGACGTTTTTCCATTGAATGCATTTTGAGAAGTCCGATTCCGTCCAGACTACAAGCAATTCCGATCTCAAAGTGTGCTAGGCCACCTCGCCAAGTGGTTTTTCAGATCCGATCCCAATGCGGACACAATCCAATTTGTGCGCGTTCAGACCTGTCACGTAATGCAGCCTAGCGATATCGGATGCCAGCATTCGCATAGAAGTCGGATTGAAGTGACTAGTGTAACCGTAGCCTTAGGCTATTTCCTTGCACATGTTGCTTAAACAAACATGATTAAACATAGGCCTAAATAAGTATGCCAGCTACCATTTCAGTATGTGAATATGCATTCAGGGATTTATACAACCAATCGTTTCCAAATGACATATTTTGGCTACATTTGATTTCAGATGTTACACTGCGATATTATGAACAATGGGATATGTCCGATAATATGATGCGACAATTCGTTTCACTCATCTAGGGAAATGTTTCTGAATTACCCTATGTCAGATGCTGGCACGAATGCTTTCTAGATTGAGGTGACTTAGCTCTATGTGCAGACATTGGGCACATCGCGATTCTGAAATTAGGCTACAGTAAACAAAATATCATTTGAAAAAACATCTAGATGTCGGTTTTAATCTGTGTGTTGCTTAATGCTATTAGGCTAACGTTACAATGCAGGGAAGAGTGCTAAAACACGGTCAAGCAATGTAGCCAGTGTTTTTTTAACCAGTGCAGACTTAGAATCAATCACCAGAGCTGGAGCTCAACGATTGTGTGATAACGGATCTCCCACGTTAGCACAGAATAAAGAGCAACCGCAGACGATAGAACGTGGCGGCGGTCTTTAGTAGGTAAGTCGAGGCGAGTCGAGAGGAGTTTGACAAAAAACTAACCTTTTGCTTTGAGGACAATGGCAGGGAGAACAGTCCAGGATTCCGGATCTGGAGCCTCATTATGTACTAGGGGTGTAACGATTCTCCAAGTCTAAATGTTTTGTTTGTGTAATGTGTAATATTTACAAAATATACAGCTCAGGGTTTTTCCTATATAGTAAATTATTTGACGGCCGCCAAAATGATTTCACAGACCGACAAAATGACAATAATTGACAAAACGGCAAATAAAATCATATCCGAATGAATTTCATTTCATTTTTTGGGTGCAATATGGTCTTTCGGCCAGCGGATGGCGATATATATTGTACTAGTCGCCTTCAATATGTCAGTACTAGCAGACGAGTAGAAGAAGCACAGAAGACTGTAGCCTAAATAAATGCGGCTCAGCTATTCTGTGGCAGAGTGCGACTCGGTAGAAAGACCTAGCGTGGGCAGCGAGTTGGATGGAACACGCTCCAATTTTGAATTAAGGTACCTTTTGAAGCCCTAACTTCTGAAAAGGTAAAAGCTTTAACCCGATCCACGTTGGCGCCCCATAACTACAGTGTTAGACTTATCGGTCTCAATTACAGTATCCTATTCATGTTTGTCTTAAATTATAAACTAGGCTACAGCTTTAAGAAAACCCCAGGATTGATACTACAGTGCAATGAAATCAGAGGGTGCTGTTAATAGCCCAAAGCGCTTACGACCCTCGATTTGCCACAGCCAGACTGTAAATTGCACCGTTTACAAGAAAATCATGTTCAGTACGGTATAGCTAGAAAATATTTTTTTTTAAACGTTGTACAAATAGGCCTACGCATTCGGCGTTTTCCATTGCTTACTGTAGGCTACTATACAGTAGGCTACCTGATGCACATTCGGTTTAGAAGACATAGCTAGCCCATAAATATGTTAACGAAACCAAATATCTTACCTGTAGGCTATATGCAGGTAGGCTACCACTGTGTTATGATTAACCCTGAATAGTTTATCTTGTTACGTTTCGCCAAAGTCCCGCACAATCGACATTTCCAGTGACCTATCGCATTTAGGGCTGAAATAGTCTACGTTGCTGTTGTCATGTAAAAACACAAATTGTGTTTTTGTACGTTTAAAAAAAACGTGTCGCTACATTATTTCTGTTTTAGAGTGTTGTTTATTTATTTTTCTGTGTGCGCTATCAAAATAGCCTAAATGGTGTAATATTCAAATATTCAAAAAGCTTCAAGGACCTTTGATTTCTAAAACCTAACTCCTAAACACAACCCTACTGGTACTTTACAACCAAAGCCTACATGGGCTCTTTGTACTCCAAAAACTGTATTTACGGTAAAATTAATGGTACCGTCAAAACCCATTTCTCTGCCAGGAAAAACCCTGCAACTTGCCCTAACTTTAAATAGAATAATAATTTTGTGATTTACATGTGTTATAGTGTTAATTGTGAAATGAAAAATTAGTTTTCTTACATTAGTAGTAACGTAATGAGCTCAACAGGCTGTACCTGCAGTGGTGGCAGCGGGTTGGGGTTGGGGGAGGGGGTGTGTCGCGGTTCCGTCTTCCAGAACCGCGATACAAGACCGTGGACGTTTGTATCACGGTTTCGGTCTCGGTTCCAGAACCGTTGCACCCCTATTATGTACAACTGCTTTCTTGACCCTTTCAAAAGTGTCATATGATGGCCAGTAGCACTGGCCATCATGGAACCAGGTGTCAGGTACGATAATCAACAAATTATTTTCTTCTGGGAAAGAAACAACTAAATACATTCCTTGAAAAAATAAGTACATTTATATTACAAGTGTTTCTCTCTGCTTAATGTTATCAGTGATTCTTTTTATTTATTTATTTATTTATATTAATCAGACTAACAATACATGCTAATATACCATGTGCCTAATAACACCATACTTGTTTGATGATGATTATGAATGATGATTGTGATGAAGGTGATGAAGATGAAAGATGCGAGAGCAGTAAACCTACAGATGCAATAGGGGCATTCCAACAAAGCCATCTTTGCAGGGAAGGAGGACATATTTTCTTTTTATATTAACTGCTGTTGTGCAGTGTAGCTCTACCCTCAGACCAGGCAGGTGGTAGATACCAAGCCCAGAAGATGGCAGAGGATAGGTAAATATGTCTGATGTTCTCTGAAAGGCTTTTAACACTATATAAGTCTCCCCACAGATATCAACAATGATGTTCTGAACCAGCACTACCTCTTTATTAGCAAGCTCTACACAATTGTTAGCAGTCGCCACATGAATAACAAACTTGTGAAGGTGCATTTTTTGGAACTGCTGAAGTGCTGTAACATCAGGCGGAACTGGGCCATTGTTATGCTCCACCTCCAGATCTGATTCCCTGCAAAGAATCATTGCACTTTGGGCCCTTGCCTCTCTCTGAGAGATGGCGCATAACTTGCTCCAATGGCTTGTTGGGTGTCCGCACCATTTTTTTAAGCTGTCCCAGAAAATTCTCAAAAGGGAAGCACGATATGTTGTCTAGGACTCCGTATCGTTTTGTTTGTTCACTGAGGTGAAGTAATGGCTACAGACAGCAACATTTTTGGATTTTGGGATTCGCCCTTTTAAGCTCGCTGGCCCGGTACACAACAGAAAAGAGAGGAATTCCGTGGCTTTCCAACTCTCCAAATCAGTGAGAGTTCTGGGTTTACGGTTAAACTCAGGAGGAAAATTAGACCGATAGTTCAACAGCTCTGCAGACACCTCTTTTGTGACAGGTGGACCTAATCGTGTGTGCAGGGGTTTGTTCATCCAAAAATACAGGAGTTTGCGTGTTACTCCTAAGCACACCAGGTGCATGAAGTCATGGGGAAACTGCGTCACCATACCAACAGACAAAAGGGAAATGTGACTTAATCCACTGAAATGCTGATCATCTCTGAACTCTTGAAACACTTGACTATCAGATCTGGCTGGTGCATCATTATCTGGGAATGTCAATCTACCTAGGTAACTGATCCCTTTTGATGGCACTTGTGACAGCTGTAAAACCGCTGTGTCCTTTTGCATTTCTTACAAATGCACGGGCAGGTGCATGGCAGACTATTGCTGATACTAATACAGCAATGCGAGTGTTTCGAAAACTAACTCCCTCTGTCTCAAGCTGATGGGCCTCATGAACAAAATCATTAAGAAAGTCGTCAGGTTTTTTATTACCAAAAAAATGCCTATAACAAATGGATCCTTGTTTTGTTGTATTCCATCCTCAAAGTGTTCAATGAGTCCTAAAATTGGCCAGAACTGAGCATTTGAGCTTTTGTGAAGGGGAAGGCCATCAATGTTAATTTGTACCGATACGGTTTTGGGCAAATTAAAATTGTTTTGATTGGAGAGGTAAGATAAAATACCATGTTTGAAACCGGAATGAAAATAACTGCCACTGGAAACTTGCTTAGTTTCAAGATTGGTTTTTGTTTTAAGCAATGTTCTTGAATCCCTCGGTAATTCTTGTTTTTTTTTTGTAATGAATCTTCAACAAATCGGACAATGCTGCATGAGTAATTTGTCTCCTGACTGCCCAATCAGCTAGCTGATCTTAAAAATCGTCTACCTCCTCTGTGCTCTCAAATGATGAGGCTACATTGGTTTCTCTCTCACTGCTTTCTTCAAAGCTTTCTCAACTTTCACTTTCTTGACTATCCTCTGCTTGCAGTTCCAATGAAATTGGCTCCTTGCTCTCCCCCTTTTGATCAGAGCACCCTGACACTGTAATGGGGCGTGACGTGTGAGGTAGGAGGAGCCAAACGCAGCAAGGGGATTCTTTAAGCCCTTAGGCCACTAAGGCGGGAAACCCCGCAGATAAGGGAGGAGACAAGACAGGGAACACGTACCAAAGCTACTAACCGGCTCACTGTGACACACCAATAAGTAGAAGCGCAAACGCCAGGTCTTTCACTAAGAAAACCAAGCCAAGCGAATAGAACAAAGGCTCTCAAACTTCTACAAGCTAAGTGACTAGAGAACGAGCCAGAAATAACAAACGCCCTGTCTCGGTAACAAGACGCATAAGAACAGGCGAGTAGCATAATGCACATACAAAACACACAGCAAACAAACACTGAAAACTAATGCGAATTAGAATTACCAGGAGGCGAAAAGAACGGGATCTAACGTTCCAAGGCTACTCTCAGAGACTAGTAGTCAAACGCAAACATGTCCACAACATCGCCCAATCTTCCCCACAGGAAGACATGCACCGACAGACGAAACAGAACTACAGTTCCGAACAAAATCGTCAAACTCCATATAAGGATAAAAGGCACACAGGGACGAAAGGACAGCTGCACAGGAATTATCGGCTAACTGACTAACACGAGTATAGAGAATAAAAGCCCTGCCTCTTGGTAAAGAGGAATGTAACGAGAAGGCGAAGGAACAGAGATAACGTTCCGTGGCTAGTTTCATAAACTCACAGTCACATGCATAAATAAAGGGGTAAACTCCCGATCTCCCAGGAGGGAGAAACATTTTACAGGAGAGCCGACGGAGCACCGCAGTCCCATAACTTTACTAGCAGAATGACTAGCTTAAATAGAAAACACACGCCCTAGCCTCTCAGTAAAGGGAAATGTAACGAGGCGAGGGAACCAATAATTAAAGTTCCAAGGCTATAATGAGGCTCGCAGTCACACGCAAACATGTCCACAACATCCTCCCCACAGGAAGACATGCACCGACAGACGAAACAGAACTACAGTTCCAAACAGAATCGTCAAACTCCATATAAGGATAAAGGTACAAGACATGCATCGACAGACGAAACAGAACTAAAGTTCCTAACAAAATCGTCAAACTCCATACACGGATAAAGGCACACAGGGGCGAGAGGACAGCTGCACCGGAATTATCTGACTAACGCAAGCTCAATAGAAAATACTAGCCCTGCCTCTAAGAATAAATAGAGCCCTAAAGTCAGTATGATAAAACACCCTGGGCTCTATTTTCAAACCAGCGCAAGGGGACGGTATAGTCAAACGCAAACTTGTTGACAGCATCAACGTCTTAAAACTGGCGCTATGGCGTTTCTCAGCAATACCGCTAGGATCAACAAATTCTCAACATAACATCCTTTCGGTTGCGCTGCAGTGGGATGGGTGGCGCTGTCGGGGGCGTGTTCTAAAATACTTTCGGCTCAGTGACAATTTGAACCAACGAAAACCCATTGCGTTATGATCAGCTGGAACCACCTCTTAGCGGAAACGCAATAGACTCCGGCAATTTGGTAACTTATTCGTCATGTAGTTCTATGTAGTGTCTATAGGTGATGCCAACATTACACTTCCATTTAATGAACAAATAGCCTAAAATTATTATTAATTAATTAATTTTAATTTAAACTACTAGAATAAAACAGGACAGCTTACAAGAAACTTGCGATCATGTAGGCCACTAGCCTATAATATATAAATTACACATTGACACAGTTGAATCATAAGCCTACCATTTGAATCAAAATTATGCCTACATCACCTAATGTAGGCTAATGAATGCATTCGTCACCTCCTCCCGTGCCTTCCGAACTTCTGGGAGACGAGGTGGTGTGGATTGTGATCCATAAATTACTACAGTCCTAGCCTGTACTTCTGTTGCAAGTATGTCTGATTCCTGTGCGGAAAATCTTGTCGTTGACGGTCCAGTGCGTTTGGGTTGCTCATTATGAAATTGCATGGAGCGATTGCGTTCCAACGCGATTGCGTTTTAAAGCATGAGAACAACAATTTGATTGGCTACCATAGAGACACACCTTTGACGTTTAAACCCAGCCTTTTAGCAATACCGCCATAAGGTGCGCCAAGATTGCCGTCATGAAATTACCAAATTTCTCGCCGACACGCCCTCAGAGCGATACCGCCAAGCGATTACTCTTGCGTTAACCATTGCGTTTGGTTTATTAAAATAGAGCCCCCTGTCTCTTAATAAACAAACTCCTCTTGCTATCACGAAAGACAGCAGATAGAGAGAGGAGAAAGAGACAGAGAATGGCAAACGATCGAGGCAAAAACGACAAACAAAGGACAGACCAGAAAGCGGCGACTGAAATGAGCACACAAAACAGGAATTCAACCTGAAGCTCAAAGCACAAAGGCCAGTATCGCAAAACTCCAATAAAAGCACAACAGAGCAAAATGGTCTCCTTAAAAACACTAGATCAATCATACGACTAAAACTTTAAAAGGGCAAAAATAAACCGCACACAAAACAGCACAAATAATGCCATACAACACACCACAGCACAAACAACAAACAATCACAATGAACAATGAACAATTAACAATTAATATCGAAGCCCAGAACAAAAGGAACATGGGCTTAAATAGCTCACCGGGAACCATGTGCAGCTGTGCAACGTTGATGAGAACTTCTTCGCGAGAAGAAGGAAAGGAGCCAAAATTCCACCAACGAAGCAGCGCCCACTTGTGGCGACCGAGGAACACGACCGCAAGGGAAAAAGGGTCATAAACCATGACAGACACAAAAAAATGTCCTCCTTTCATTGACCTCTTCTCCTTCTACAGACACTGAGGCTAGTTTTTCTAGATCCTGCTGAACTCCATGCTGAATTCTTTGCCGTTTACTCCAATAACTGGACATAATTTACTAATGGGGCCAATTCAATCACTCTCTATTATACTTCATAAATGCATGATAACTGCATAAGCTAAATAAACTAGTAAATAAAAATAATTACCATGTACTGACAATATTCCCTGCTGTAAATTCAAGTTTTTGCTCACCTGAAAAGGACAAGAAAAGAAATTCAGTGTCATAAGAATACATGTGTTCATATTACTCAAGCTCATTAGCATTAAAACGGTTACTTTCTTAAATCAAATGGGTATAATATCACTGTGCGTCTTCTGTTGCTTTTAAAGTGAACAAATGTGCTAGACCCTTGCAGGTGGGTGAACAGGGTTACAAAACAATTAGGCTACTACTGATTTTCCTGTAAAGCAGTCTGTACAAAAACCATTCTGTATGAGTGAAAACTTATTTTATGTAAGTGTGGATAGCTAGAGCATTGTATCTGCACATAGCCTTGATATGTTTTTGGAAAATTTGACATAGGCCTACCTCATAGGCTTGTCGGCTAAATTGTGTTCTAAATAATAGTAAGTATTGAAATATAATTAAAGAAGTAAATCTGACTACATTTCAGTATTAGACATGCAAAATGTTGTTTACTATGAGCTAACTAGGCTTAAAGATGGTCTTTCAATTGGTCTTTGAACATGTTTGCAAAGTAAATGCAGAAAGTCTGCTAGACTCTTTGCTATAGAATATCTCTTGTGGGCTACAGTAAAAAAAAAAAAAAAAACTAACATTATTATCTATGGAAGTCCAAAAATGACTTATCTAATAATAAATAAATAAATACTGAGATAAAATACACAAATACATATTGAGGTAAAATAAAAAATACATGAAGTATAAATACATAAATAAAAGCAGAAATAAATAAAAATATAAATACAATATTTAAATGAATGCTCTTTATTTATTACTGCTCTCTATATGATAATGAGTTTGGCTGATCTTGTATGCCATTGGTTAATCGTAGGTGATGGCTGTGGCAAACTGGCAAAGTTTATGGTCTCTTCTGCTGCAGAGAAAATTAAAGGCTATAGATATAACATTTTTGCGTAGACAAAGAATTTAAAAATACATCCACAGAGCTTGCTGAAAGATGCAGAATAAAAGTATTTCTTTTCCCTAAAAAAATATAGATTATGAATTTTTCATTACAAAAACATTTTTACGGGCCTTAAGAGTGTGTTGCCTAAGAAGATCTCTAAGATGCCAGAGTTTCGTTCCCACCTCTAACAAAGCTCCTGAGCCAGTAGTATTACGACGTTGGTATCACACCCATCTCTGTATCAGGAGTCTCAGCTGGTTGCCTGAATTAGCTTATCCGACAGTAAGGGCTGAATTTCAATTTGAACATTAGAACCAAGAAACCCCGGTACCCGTCCCAAATCCTTAGTGACAAGAACCGGAGTAAATCGAGGGTCAACCTTGGTTCGGCATTTGGATGTTGAAGGGAGCTGAAAGAGTCGCAATGCTTGAGAAGCAACACGGAGATGGCCACTTTTCTACTTCACCGACGCATTAGCCAGGAAGCAAACTATCAGATAACTGTAAGGTGATCAGAAGTAAAATATCAGATTGATGATATAACATGAACTACTATCTTCCTTGTTAAACTGGAGTTCTTACTGTAATTTATTACAGCATGACCAAAAAGAGTATTTAAATGCCATTTTGCTTTTCTTTTTCACAGAGACATTGGCGTCAGCTAACTTGCTAACGTTAGATAAGTTAAGTAGTTAGCTAGCTAGTTTGCTAGAGAGAAACCTGCCAGGCAAATGGCAGCCAAACAAGGTCAATAGTCATCAAACTTGTCCAACTACCTAGGGCAGTCTTTCGGACCGGTTGGTGGTGGGTCGAAAAGTCCGATAGTTAGTTCGTAGCATAGCTAGTGGGTTGTAGATTACTGTGGGAGAAACACAGCTGAAGATATTGGCATTTGAAGTCGACTGTTTAGAAATCGGATGATGGGAAGGTCAAAACTGGCGAGAAAGTTAGCCTCCTTCCTCAGTTTTGAACAGCTACTAGCTTCTAACAAGCTGATTATTTTACCATGACAACGTTATGTACGATCACATGTACCCACAGACCTCCAAACCCAGCAAATGGAGAAACAAGCGCTCCTTGACACCAACCTGGTAACCAGTTGAGGGGGGGGGGTGTGCTTTGAGCAACAGCAGTTAGGGATGTGTTGTTATGAAATGCAATCTCTATATGAGACAATAGATGGGGTAAAAAGCTATATCTATAGCCATTAACTAAATATTTCAGTATAGATGCCTGTGATCTTTGTCAGCTAGATAACATTTGGGACATGGCATCCTTATAATTCATAGATTGATTAACATTTAATTATACATTTTTGGTCCTCCATAATTATCTATGATAATGTCCTCCAATCGTTATTGTCTCTGTCCTATGAGGGGTGGAAGTAAAGAAAATGACAAAATGCTTAATTGATTAAATTGAAATCAAATTAAATGTTGATTCAAATTAAATAATAATTATTATTATTATTATTATTATACCATGCATTTATATAGCGCCTTTCTCGCACTCTCGCGCTTTACAATGATGAGGGGGAAACTCGCCTCAAACACCACCAATGTGTAGCACCCACCTGGGTGATGCAACGGAAGCTATTTTGTGCCAGAACACTCATCACACGTCAGCTTAGGTGGAGAGGGAGAGAATCATTTTTCAGCCAATTAAACTGGGGGAGGATTAGGCGGCAGACAGAAAGAGCCAGCTTAATGGACACCCCTGCGTTAGTTTTTAAAATTAAGGTTCTTCACAAATGAGTCACAAAGCAGAACTTCCCAGGCAGTAGAGAATACCGTTGTGTAAAATGCGCTGTGATATAACGCTAGCGAGCTATCGTATAACTGCGGACCGACTTTCAGTAGCAACAGAAGCGGAAACTTTGGATAATGTTACAAAATCTGGTCCACAACAATACTTTGAGACAAGCTAACGTTAGCGAAATAAAACTATGCACCGATACTCCCCACTCCCAGCCAAGAAGATCAGAAGCGAAGTAATTCGGTAAGCCCAATATGTGAAAAAAAGAGAGAGAGGGGGCTAGTAACACTTTAGCAGGGCTATTTGAAATTTCAGTACTAGCTAGCCCGACTGTCTAATGTTAGTGCCAAAAATCCTTAGCTAAATCTTTGCGTAGGCCTACTGAAAAATGTATAGCCTACCGAGCGTTGAAGTAAACACCAACTGATCCACTGAATTAAAATAATTCAATAACATATCGAAATGACGTCGATTTGTGTTATGCTATTTAAACAAAACGTTCCCCCAAAACAAGTTGCTAAGTTAGCTAGTCATATTGGCCTGGAGTGGAAAACTAGCTGGTAGCTTACGATCATTCTAAAATACTTTGACGGTCGAATCCTAGCTGACGTTATCTATTTTAATTAGATTATCTCAAGGTAAAACTTAGTTTATCAATCTTATCTATATCGTCTAACTAACTTAGGTAACATTTAAGAGTTGTTAGACCTACCGTATCAGTCGAGGTACTTGAATTGAAGTCCGTTTGTGAAAATCAGTTGAATTTGCGCATGAGAACTGTAGCGCCAGGCGGTCCATCAGCTTTATTAGAGCGACACGCTCTGAACAGAAGATGGCCTAACCTTAAAAATAAATAAATAAAATCGAATCATTCTAAACTTTTTGTTCTTTTTGTTTCAAGTGTCTCAACGGTGGCCCGAGAGTGGACCAGCAGTAGCATAGAGTCAGCGTGGTGCCAACCAGTTTCAGTTAGTGGACCGATTTATGCTTGCTATCTGGGTCCTGGCGACAAATGTAGTTTTGTTTTAACATAAAAATACAGGAAATATCCACAACTTGCATGCAACGCACAGAGTAGCTCTCCACATCCCTGTCAGATACGCAGTTTTCATATGCTTTATAATACTATATAATTATTAAAGTAGCCTATGTATTTATAAAAATGAAAAAATAGCTAGCTACTTGCAAAGCTAGACTGAAAAACGAACTATCAAAAAAAGGGACTATCAAGCTAGCTATAAAAAATATATAGCCTACCTAAAATAAATAGGCTACTATAACTAGAATATTCAAAAAAGCTGAACTGTAAGCGAGCTAGATCACTGGCTCGTTCTCTCTATCTCCTGATTATCCTTTCTATGCAGATCAACCGCTGCGCTGAGATTAGCTTTTATAGCTGCGGTGTAGGCTGTATGGAGGATTATTCAGCCCAAAATTAAAATTTTCATTTTCAAACTAGCTATGTAAATGAGGGGGTATGGTCCTCCTATCAATCAAAGCAATCAGGGTGGGCCTCATACAGGTTTAGTGCAGTAGCACTTAATGAACACTAGGGGGAGCATAGGGAAGGGCAACAGTGTATGCTTGACACTATGCTCTCAGGGCACTCGTAAGTTTTAATGGATGAAATGATGAAGAATCTGAGCATTGTTTTATGAAAGAAACGGAGCTAGCTAGCCAGCGCTACGCTGTGTAGGCTATAGGTCAAACCTGCGAGGTGGAAAATCCACGTTCAGAAAGTGAAAGTCCTCCCCAATCATTTGTTCCAATCACCTGGATTTGCTAATTATCACAATTCAACCAAGAGGTAGGAGCTAACTAGGCTAATTAGTGAAATTGTGAGTTCATGGGTGGAAGAAACACGGCAGGACTTTTACTTTCTGACCCCTGGATTTTCCGCCTCTGCAAACCTGGTAGTAGCCTACGATAGGCTACATTGTGCCAGGTTAAACGTTGGATTGGATCAGTTGTGTTGGACTGCTGGAAATAAATGAAATCCTCTCTTAAAATAAATGAAAAGACTGCAAATGAGTCACTGGATCGTTTAAACTTTGAAACTTGGTAATATGGTATAGTGTGAGGTGGTACATAAAAGGTGGAAATGGTATGAAGCAGTAATGCGGTATAAAGGGATCTAAAGAAAGTTAAAGTGTTAAAATATGGTGATGTATTTTGTGGTAAGTAGTCTAAAGAACCAGGAAGTGATAAAAAGAAGTAATGAATTGTGATGAAAGCACAAAAAGGTAATGTCAAATCATCTGGGATAGTATTGTTGGGTCATAACAGTGTTGTAGAGGAAGGCATCGTGATGTCATAAGCAGTGTAATATATTACAACATCCACATTCTATTGCATCGGTTTTCAAAATGTGCCCATTGACTCCCATTCTTTTTTTTTGGCAATTATCTGAAAAAGTGTATGTGGTATAAAGGTAAAAAGTAATAGCAACCTGGAGGGTGTATAAAGGTATAATTTGAGGTATGAATGGTGTCAATGTTGTGAATGGTGTAGGAGGAGATAGGTTCTCAAAAAGTGGCGGAATAATAATAAGTATGGTGAATTATAATTATTAGGTGTGGTTTCACAACCACACCTAATAATAATAATAGCAAGAGGAAGACAATTTTATTTACTCCCCTATGTTGAAACCATTTTGCAAATAAATATAAAAGTTATTAAAGAGACATAAATTACCCAATTTGGGTCCTCATGTTCTTCTTCCCCACAGAAATGACAGAGTTTGCTGAGGTCATCTAGTAAAAAAAGAAAACGTTGAAACAACATTGCATTCTATTATTCTATTCTATTATACATGTATTTTCATTCCCATCCTGTTCTATTTATCTACCACCCAATTTGTTCATTTACTTTTGTAATATTTTACTACTATACTGTAGTTATATTGAGAAATACACAATATATTTTGTGTGCACTTATGTATGGTGCTCTGAATAAGGGTGTATACTAAATGTACATTTTTCTTAATTTTTGTAATTTTGTTTACATTGTTTACTTAAAGGACACCTTTCCAGGCATTGCAGTCTCACTTATGATGGTGTAAAACACAACCTTGAAATTAGGATGCATTAAAGTAAAATTAAGTAAAAGAGATATCTATAGAAGATATCTGTTAGGATCCTGTAATCTGTCTGTCTTATTTCTTTATTTGTTATTATTTTTCCTGTTTTCTTTCCCTCGCGATTGTCAGTCCGCGTTCCATGTTTCTGAGATTCCACCCCCTGTCTTTGTCATTGCACTATTCGGGTGATTTTGGGAACATTCAAGTTTCTTCTGTATTTCGTATATCTCGTTTTCTTCCTTCTGACTTTATTTATATTTGTATATAATACTAATGTACTAATCATACTAACTGTTAGATTAGATTTAATACTAACCTGCTAACAAACTAACATGTGTATATAATACTAACCTACTAACATTAGGGTTCTAGAGTTCACTACTAACATTACTAATTCATCTTGAGTTTCTACCTGCAGCTGTCATTTCCCTTCTCGTTATCCTATCCCTGCATCGATCTGTGATTTCGCATTCTCTGCATATGTGTCCACTTTCGTGTTTTTCTAATCTGAGCTGTGCACTTGTTTACCTGCTAACTCCAGGCCGTTTGTTATCATTGTGTCTATGTGTATTCCAGTCCGTGTCTTACGTTTCCCCTGTCATTGTTTTATTGGTCCCTGTTAACCCTCACTGTTCTCACCTGTGAGCAATCTCCCCTCCCTGCTTCTACACACCTGATTCCCATTATGTCTGTCTCCCTCTGTGTATATATACCTTGTCATTTCAGTGTTCTTCGCGAGTTCCTTAGTATATTCTGCTTCTGTGTTTCGATCTGTTTTTTCCGAGTTTCTGCCCGAGTTGTTAGTTTATTCTGTTTTCTAGTTTTTGTTTTCCCTAGTCCTTTGCCTATTGTTGTTTTGTTTTGTATCCAGTCGGTTTTGTTTTCTTTGTGTTCCTTCTACGCCTCCCCGGTTTTTGACTCCTGCCTGTGTTCTCGCAACCCTGTCTTTGGATCCTGATTTTGTGCTTTTGCTGTGCCTTCCCGGTTTGACCCCTGCCTGTTCCTTGACTACTCTTTTGGACTGTGTTTTGTACCGTTGCCCTGTCTCTCTCGGTTTTGACCCCTGCCTGTTCTACTTCGGATTGCTGCCTAGCCCTTATTAAACTTCGGTTTTTTCCTTACTCCTGCCTGCGTTTGGGTCCTTCCCCCACCAACACCTAACAATATCTGCCAATAACAGCAGGACATACCACTTTCTGGAGGAGGGTAATGGCAATTTGCAGCATGTGCTGTGTGATGGCCTCTGCTGTTGTGTGGAACCTGATCGTTTCTGTCCTCAACACTTGTTCAGCAATCTGAAAAAGAACTGTTTAGTGTACAACAACAAGCACAACAACAACAATAGCAATTAGTTGATTATATTAAATGTAAAGGGAATCCAAAACCTGCTCAAGTTATAGTGGACCAACACAGGAAATTACATAATCAAATGTCTCATCTGCTGTAAGGTAACACAGAGAAACATCTTATAATTAACAGTATTGCATTTACATGACTCATGCACCCATGATAGCTGCAATGCATAAAAACAAGTTTCATGTTTATATATTTTTACCAAACTACCAAACTGAATACATGAATGCACTTACTTTTAAGGAAAAGACCCCACAGGAGGTGCCATCACGTAGTGGGTTAGGTAGGGTGCTGCACGTCCACCTTGACACCCCGCAACCCTTTTTCCGCATAAATCCCCTAAAAGAGGGAAATATTACATATTGAAAATCTGACATTGTGGTCATTCAATAGCAATGGCACATGCTCCCTGAAGGACACTGTGATAATTGTTCATCATTTTTTTAAAAATCATATTTTAAAGCTATATTTACCTTGTCACCTCTAGGCAATGTTTCAGGTCCACTTTAGACTCCCCCATAGGATCAAAGAACAGAGCCCTCTTTTCAGCTGGATACATAACCTAAGAATGTTTTCACATGGAAACAATATAACAAGATGAAGGAGGTACACACAAACCAACTGAATCTATAAAAACAGAAGTGTTAATTATGACTTGTGAAATGGATGGTAGTATGTACTATGCATTTCAAAGCCTTTTTTGGGTAACTCAGTATTGGTGCTGATTGATATAAATCTTAATGAATGATACATTAGTACTTCTGTATGTGGTGTTCAAGTTTTAAAGAGTGGCTAACATTTCATGATACTGAAGGCATATACACTGCCTGGCCAAAAAAAAAGTCGCCGTTGCACCCGTCATGCATAGTGCCCACTGTACAAACCTCTGGAGGTAGTGTTAAGATCTGGGGTTGCTTCAATTGGTCAGGTCTAGGCTCAGCAACGTTATGCAGCAATAAAATGAAGCTGAGTACCTGAATGTACTGAATGACCAGGTTATCCCATCAATGGGCATATTCCAGGAATACAATGCCAAGATTCATCAGGCTCAAATTGTGAAAGAGCGGTTCAGGGAGCATGAGGAATCATTTTCA
Source organism: Synaphobranchus kaupii (assembly GCA_029718625.1). Taxonomy (NCBI): domain Eukaryota; kingdom Metazoa; phylum Chordata; class Actinopteri; order Anguilliformes; family Synaphobranchidae; genus Synaphobranchus; species Synaphobranchus kaupii. The sequence goes on from CM056380.1 coordinate 25,486,636, forward strand.
CACATGAATTGGCCACCAGAGTCCTGACCTTAACCCCATTGAAAGTCTTTGGGGTGTGCTGGAGAAGACGTTACGGAGTGGTTCGACTCTCCCGTCGTCAATACAAGATCTCGGCCAAAAATGAATGCAACTCTGGACGGAAATAAATGTTGTGACGTTGCATAAGGTTGTCAAAACAATGCCACGATGAATGCGCGCCATAATCAAGGCTAGAGGCGGTCCAACAAAATATTAGCGTGTGCGACTTTTTTTTTGGCCAGGCAGTGTATACTGTAGCAATGTAACTAATAAAGGACTTCTGAAGTAAGATGTACTTAGACTGTAGAATTGAATTACTCTCACTGTCAGTGTCCAGTGGTGGTGATCATTGACAATCCCCAAGATCACTTTGTACGCCTTGGGATCAAACTGAAATTGACCACACAATACAAATAATTTGTTCAAGAGAAGTTTTGCTTGAGTTTATACAATGGATATTAAAGTACATCATTACAGGATGCAACAATCTATACCAACCCTGAGTCTGAGACTTTCCATTCCAAATGGCTGTCATAGCAAAGGAATCAATGAAATGGGCCTTGTCTGCACTCTGCTCATTGAATTCCTTTACAAGGACTGCCAAGTATGCATTAATACTCTGTGAAGATGAAAAGTATGCAGAAAGATACAATTAAATCTCCATCAACACATGCTATCTCATGAATTTGCAGGTAAAATAAAAGATTGCGCTATTTTACCAAATAACCGATACAAAACCATTAAGATTAAATAAAAAACATTCTCATTCTAAAACATTTTTCTGAGAAAATATATAAATATATTTACCATACCTCACTTTCAAGCTCCATATTGACACCAATTTGTTTTATGTCTGAATAAAACAACTTGTAGGGCCCTATTTTTGAGAGCAAGATGTGGACGTCTTTTCCAGCCTAAGATTCCAGCACATCTGCCAAAATTGAACCAATGAAACTGTAATTATCAATATAAATTAATTCAATATGGACTGATTCAATTAAACATGTTAAGTGAGTCTATAAGTCTCACCTGGAATGCTTCAGCCTTTAAAGCTTTATTGTAAATAACATCTAAATTCTGTATTCTAAAATCTAGTTTCTAGGCTGTAAACATAATCAGATAAAAAACGTCTACGATGTAAAAGAAAGCCAAGTTACTCACACATAGCCTACGTAGCGCTGTCTATAAGTTCTTAATTCCAACTTGCAAAAACTAGGCCTGCCTTTAAAAGTCTTGATATCAAAATGTGGCAAGTTACAACTAACAATATTGCCTATTGTAGCTCACACTAAATAAACGAGCTCTATTCCAAAGCAGTGCTATCCAAACTTTCCTAAATTATTTAATGCAACTTGGCCCTGTGTTTCTTTTTTTATAGCTAACTAATGATGAATAATGCATGAAGATAAACACGGAGAGAGAGACATGCGTTCCAAAGAAATGTATGCAGACATTCGCGTAGCCATAACGCCCTCTATTGACAAGAATGAGAACAGTTATCCTATTACAGAGAGCACACAATTACATTAAAATAGTTTGTAGATGAGCAGTATTTAATGTGTAATGAAATACAATGAACAGCACCACCTGAGCTATGGATCATGAAGAAGCATGTAAATTAATGAACCAAGTCTATATGGAGACATGCATGCACAATGGGCTAGACGCAAACACATTCTAGCTGAAAGACATACAGCCTAAATAGCTAGTACAGCCTAAATAGTTTGTATCAGTAAAATATGGAAATACAGTTTTAAAATAGGGCTATTAGTATTCTATGAAATACATTTTACGTTAGGCTATTCAACACTGGATTGCCGGATGCGTAACTCCAACCTTCCATGTGTGGGCTATGAGCTAGCGAGCGAGCTAGTGAGTTCATAAGCACAGCAGTTTTTTTTCCGGTAGTGTAGAACGTTACCTGCGGGAAATGTTTTGGTACCGGACAGCTAGGTTTAGTTTAGTTTTCTGTAGTGCAATGAATGTAGGCTATAAGGCATGTTGATTCGCTTCGTAGTAGCCTAGCTTGTATCTGCTTCCTGACTAGAAGCAGACTGACGTTTCTGTGGCAACAGTAACGCTGGCTAACCAGCTTAATTGGACAACGCATATTTCCCAGGAATCGTAGCCAGAAAGAAAACAATAGATACTACTAAGAAAGTACATACCAGAGATTATTCTTCTTATTATTGTTATTATTATAATTAAAAGTGTTTGCAGTAAGCTACATTATCTGCAGAGTAGCGTCAACTAGAGCCACATTCGGAGGCTATTGTTTTGTTTTTTTTAAAGTGACTAACCATGAATCAGATATGTTTGGGGAATTGGCGGTTTATAAATCCAATCTCTTAAAGGCTTGCAGCTTAAAGGAGGCTATCATCAATTCTTAATGTAGGCTATTATCGTAAATTCTTAATTTTCCTAGTAGTTAATTTTATGGTGACATTGTGTTATGTGTGAAAAGGATAAAGTGAACAGAGCTGAAGTGAAGAAATTAATGAATAAAGAAATGTTGGCCGAGGCAAGGGTACGTTGAGATTCGGTTTCCACAGTCAGTCAGTCATGACCGCAAGAGCAGAGTGTAACACCCTCCCCAAACCGGACAAGAGCAAGCGTCCAGTTTGGGGAGGGTGTAAAAGTGAAATACAAGTGAAACATTGAACAGTTAATATTGGAAACCTCTTTTGCCTTTGCAATAAAAATACCTTAATGTGTTAATGTGAAAATAATAGCAGTCTAAGAAATGAAAACTACTTAACAGTTGCACATTGTTTTTGTGGAAAATAAGCATGTCCACTGCTGGGCTCAAACCCACAATCCTCTGTGTGAGAGACCACAACTCTAGCCATTTTCTAACTTGTGACGACGACTACAGTTTTTAAGGTACACAGACTTAATATGTATCAAAATGTTCATGTGGTTCCCTGGATTCCTGCGGTGTAAATATCTAAGCTGTGACATTTTTAGTTTGTAAAATATTCAGTGTTATTTTAAAACCATGCTCCCCATTCACACAAATGGTGGAATGTTCAAAACCCCACTCTAGCGGCAGCTGGTCATTTAAATTTCAAACCCATTTTCTAACTTGTGACCACGACTACAGTTTTTAAGCTACACGAGACATTATATACAGATGTGCATCTGGTTCCCAGGATTTCTACGGTGTGAATATCAAAGCTGTGACATGTATATTTTTTGAGATAGAGCTGTCTGAAGCTGGGCATGCTTTTCTCAAGCTACTATTGTATTGCCGGGCATGTGACACATAGGCGACTCCTGATTGGTTTAAATCTCATGCTACGAACGGACGGACAGACGGACGGACACACATGTCACGTATAGAAGCGGCTGCACCGCTTAAAAATGCATAATAATAAAAGGGTCCATAGGTCAAAGATCACATAGCTACCTGTCCCTCAGCAAAGGGGAATGCCGAATTAAATTGCTTTCAGCCCACTCCATCAACATCCAGGCGATGTGCGATGGTACGTGTAAGGTTACGTGTAGGCTATAGACTATTCGCAATTATCCTGGATCAATTTATGACTTAGCCTATATTTGCCAATAATTCCTGTAACAATCTTCTGTTACGCGACCATGGCTATCCATTCAAAATGGCTTTCCATTTGCTGATAACACCTATATCATATAGAGGATTATTCCGCCCAAAATGAAAATGGAGGATTATTCAGCCCAAAATGAAAATGAAAATGGAGGATTATTCAGCCCAAAATTAAAATTAAAATTAAAAACATTTTCATTTACATTTTAATGCCTTAATGTTCACTTAAAGTACCGGAGCCAGGTTAAAAGTTTAACCCCTTGGCGCAGCTTTATAACTCCAGGTGTGAGCATCACATAAACTTGGTAAATGGCTTAAATGAAAGAAGACAGGTGTACCATTTACAATACAAACTTAGATTTGTTTATTTTCATAATTTGAGTCAAAATAAAGTGCCACAAATGCAAAGAAACTTTGGAGAAAAAAAATTTAAAAATAGTTTTTTTTTATTTTGCTGAGAGCTACATAAGTGAAATCTGTAATATATATACATTTCTGGATCATAAACTCCATGTCCAGAAGTTTTGCAAAATCTGAGGATGATATGCAGAACTACTAAAGGTCTATGATGCAAAATATAGCAGTGTATCCTGTTGTCCATTAGTGTCTCCAAATCTATCCAAATGGCTAAATTGTGCACTGCTGCAAATAAAAATAAAAAAAGATATATTTAACTACAAATCAACAGTTTGGGCTCATAAAACTCACTTTTGCATAATTTCCAACTGAGAATTATATATATTCAGCAGTATAGGGGGGTAGATATCTATGGGTCCAAAACCCCTATGCAAAACATGTCATAAAATGAATAAAATTAGTTTTGTACATTATAACGCTTACACATTTGCTCCCTCTGGTGGCTTAAGATTTAAAAAAAACATTGATATCACAGTGTTACATACACCTAAATATGTTGCCTAATCATTCACTCTTGTACCTCAATAAAACATCACTTGTCCCTGTACTCTACAGTATGTATACTTTTGTCCTGGGATTGCATTTTTCTGTATTCTTTTAATCTTTTAAGTTTTCCTATTCATAATAACTCCAAGGAAATTTTTACCTTAATCTACCACATATCAGCGCACAGTAAATTGGAATGAGCATTTGTCATGCCCTAAGAGACTAGTATACGCCATAGCCTATATTATGTATGATAACATGAACATAAAATAGTTTTCCACCATCTGTAAAATGCTGCCAAATGTTCTATCTTCAATGAACATCGGTAGCCTACTTCAAAAATACATTTAGCTAACGATTGCATTACAGTATGTGAAATGCACTCAAAATGCGAAAATAACAATAGGGCTATCAAACATATTGGAAAGACAGTGCTCGAGTGGAAACACGAACGTATGTATGTAGCCAGCGAGACCAACGGTATTTTAGACGCAAAAATACTTACATATCGCAAAAGGGAAATTCCCCTGCATAATGCGTATTGTATAACGCTTGCGTAATACTAGACAGTTAAAACGAAAACTGCCGTTACGCTGGGCTGTAGTAAATTGCTCAAAGCACCCAAAAAGACTTGGCATATACCGTTGCGAAGGTTATAATGTACTCTATTGGATAAAAAGCCTACAATTAAACCAGAATGAACTGTAATGCATGAGACAGGCTTACAGGGCATGGAGCTATTACGCGGCGACGTTTCAGATAGTGTAATAGCGGTATAAAGTGTTGTATATTTCTCAAACCGATTGTACCAGACAATAAATGACAACTGAATTTTGAAAGGAACATCTCGATGTGTAAAACCAATGGTAGGATTGTATATTTATTTCATATTTAGTAGCATATATTGCTAGTAGAATACATGGTAGAATGAGATAGTACTTTCACAGTTTATTTTGCATTTGAGTGAGCAGGGCTTTTCACGGCTTTTCTGGCATACGATCAGGCTATTGTTGGGTTTATCTCGTTGCTATGACGTTATTCTAATTGTATATGATGAATAAATATATTTATGAACTCAAACATAGACGCTATTGTCCACTATGTCACGCATAGGTAGGTATAGACTAGGTGGGGGTTGCTTGATAAATGGACTTGCTACAGGGAAATAGTGGCACTTAGAAACTACGTATTCGGCAGAAATCGTCACGAACCGTCTACCAATAAATTTAAAACACAGAGTTTGTGATTTCCAATAATAGTTCGGCTGCAGTAGCAACGAATATCTCAGTTGAGCAAAAAAGGTCCCGCAGGCGGGACTTATGCGCCAAGGTGTTTAAACGATCCAGTGACTCATTTGCGGTCTTTTCATTTATTTTAAGAGAGGATTTAATTTATTTCCAGCAGTCCAACACAACTGATCCAATCCAACGTTTAACCTGGCACAATGTAACCCTAACCCTAACCCTAGTGTTCATGAAGTGCTACTGCACTAAACCTGTATGAGGCCCACCCTGATTGCTTTGATTGATAGGAGGACCATACCCCCGCATTTACATAGCTACAGTTTGAAAATGGAAATGGAAATGAAAATCAAAAGTTTTCATTTTAATTTTGGGCTGAATAATCCTCCATTTTCATTTTCCATTTTCATTTTTGTTTTCATTTTCATTTTCATTTTGGGCTGAATAATCCTCCATAATACCAAGCCTAATGCGCAAATTGTCATTCAATGGAAAACTTGCGCACTATAGACTGACATTTGAGTTCTGAAAGTGTGCTTTAATCAGATGTCATTACAATACAGCGCTCTAGGCCTACAGCCTGTAAGTAAATAGAATGGTTTTGACTCCGGATGAAGCTTGAACTTCGAGAACTCCATGAAAACAGCCTCATGGAATTGATGTTTGACACTTTCATTGCATAATCAAATGAAATTTGTTGAACAAGCAGGCTAATTTGGTGTTTTCTAAGGTGAGACTGAAGCCATTGATAGCTTAGTCTCAGCTGTTGCAGGTCCTTTTAACGAAATTTAACCGCATATATTTTGTAAAATAACAGCCCTGTCGGGAATTACCGGGAACTCATAGGCTAACGGTTAGTCCGAATAATATTGATCATACTCCATTTAGCCTATTCCTTGATCACACCAAACACGCACGAGCATGTCTGTTTCGCCATCAAGCAATCTGCCAAGGTGGAAAAGCAGGCTTTTAAAGGGAATGGGACATGACATTTTGATTGGTTTATTACATGTCACGCCCAAGACACACCTATAATTAATGAAGAGACTAGGTTTAGCCCATTTGCATGTTGTGCCGTGCTTAGCGCCCAAAAAACACGCTGTTAAAATAGCAAAAGTTGATTTGGACACTCCCTAAATGGACTTTACGCCATGCGCGTAGACCAAGCGCCAAGATCGCCAAGATAGAGCCCATGGTATTTAAACGACGTGAGCGCTAGGCGTTATAATGAGCCCAGCGCCGGTTGTAAGATGGCAAAGACACTTGCGTTTGGGTTAGCGCCGCTTAGCACTGGGTGTAAGATAGGGCCCCTGGAGTTATGAAGCCTTAAATAGAACACCCCCTAAATAGGTGAGAATTGACCAAATTTGGCATCTGCGCGAAGGGGTTAATGACATCTGTATGTTAAAATAAATTGGTGTCCATTTCCGCCCCAAAAATCACGTTCTGCCTTCACACATCAAGGCATGGTGTATAGCACATGAAAGCTCTGGATCTGCCCTTCCAGTTCATAAAAATGTTGATAATTCAGAATTTACAAACTGAAAACCTTTGTTTCTCTTTTTGATTGATATGAAACCTTGTATTCAAACAATTTCATTTTCTAAAAAGGAATTTGTAATTCTTCTAACGTTTTTTGAAATCTTTTCTCTGTATCTGTAATGGACCCATGGCATTATGTTATGCTGTTTTGTACTTGTATTATGTTTCTGAATAAAACTGTAAAAAATTATGTATTATTAATAATAATAATAATTATTATTATTATTATTATTATTATTATTATTATAAATTAGGAATTAAGGGGAGGAGAAATACAAACTGCTTGCTAGTTAGTACACATCACAAAATTTGGTATAGGCCTACATGACTGACTTGTCTAAGATATTTGCCATCATGAAAAAGACTAACAACTATGATATATCCTGATGGCAAACTGCACATGACAACATTTTTCAAGGTGCTTTTTTAGTTTTATCTCCACTTGTCTCCCAAGATAAGTGAAAGTATCATAATTTGCAAACACATCTGCTAATTTCACATGCATGTGAAGCCCCCTCCCACCCCTCTCCCTATTGCTGTAACTGAAAGGTGCTCTGTGTCTATCAGAGACTTCTCTTTGGTAAGTAATAAGTATCAATATGTCCCTCATATACAAAAAAGATTCTGCATATTAACAAGATAATAATTTGGGGCGTATGGCAGATGTGTTCCCCGCATTACTTTTAAAAACATATATTTCGTTTGTCGGATTGCTGATTATTTTCAACCATACATTTCACTCCTATCAAAATTCTGGAAGTAATAGGTTACCTGTCCTCTGCTAAATCAGAATTAAATTTGGCTAAATGCATTTTTATTTTGGCCACTAGATGTCGCCCTTCAACACGACCTTTCCGCAGCCATCCCTCCATGCGAATTACTATTTTGTAATGACAAAGATTATATTATACATCTTTAGTTCGTTTTATATATGTATTTGAAGTCCGAAATGAAGGCAGTAACATTTCTCATTAGACACGTGAATAATCATACCAATTACATTATTATGATAGTAATTATGGTATTTCAGACTTGTCTCTTCCCATGATGTTTTCAAAAATACCAAACTTGCATGGAAAAAGGTCTTCAATTTTAAATTATCTGAATTTTTGCCTAAATAAATGAATACATTTTAAGTCGTGCCTAAACCTTATCGATTGCAATTAGGTACTGTGTCTATATCTGTTATCCACTAACAATAAATATGAGTCAGCCAGGAAATATGTCTGTCAGATGATGTTTACATACTCTGCAGTGATGAAGATAAAACCACCTGCTAGAAGTGGCCCAGTTAACTGTTTAACTTATCAAGTCATTGATAATTCATGCTAAATGGTTGCAAGTTCGCTCACACTGCATCAACGCACTCTCAGTAATGTGTTTTTGCTCAAAAAGCTCATATTTTCATAACATTGGAATATCCATCAGTAATGATTCCTACTTAGTATGAGAGCATTGTGAAGAGGACGTGCAAGCGCTATGTTGATCTGTGAAACAATTAAAATGAAGAATATGCAACCGCACATTCGCCTGCGTAAATGATAGCCCAGTAAACAGTGGACTTCCCAGGGACGTCGCATTTTAGTCCCCTCAAAGTTATGATGTGACGTTCCCTAAGGATGTCCTAAAACATTACTAGAACACTATTAAAGTCCTAGGAAGGTCACTGTTTGGTTACAATATGACATTTGATTAAAACGTCACTATCTGGTTCTGATATGACGTTGTCTTCATAACATTCATGGGACATTCAGGGACGTTCCTGCGACAGCTTTTACTGGTTACAATATAACGTCATGTAGTGAATGTCTGGGGGAGGTAACTAGAACGTCCCGGGAATGTTCTCTGTGACGTCCACGTAAACCCTACAAAAAGACGTCAAGGTGACGTCCTGATGACATTTCGAGACGTTCAGGGGACGTCCCGGGGACCTAATTTTGTTAGCTGGGAGGCTACTTGGCTCGCTCGCTTTCTGCAATGACGCACGCGAGGGAATGCTGAGCGCGCTCCTCTCACTGTAGCGCCTCTGTGGCACTTTAGGCATATTCTTGTCCAGGGATCAGAAGTCAGTTCACCCACGGACAATGTGCGCATTGTGACATACTGGGTCCATCTGCATCAAAGGAGGGGCGAGTTGATGGGGACGGAGGACAATACTGCTCTTCACTGCGAACAGGACAGGCACTGAGCCCCGTGCCCTCAATGGACTGGAAGTATCACTGATATAAATACCCTCAGGATAAAGACTGGACAGGAAAAGCGGGAGGGGGGAGGGAAGAGGGGAGGGGAATGCGACTGGATGGAACATAGTAGGCTAAATAAGTCCAGAGTATGATAGTAATTGTAGAGAGCACAGTCCATGTACACCATGCTTATCATACAATAAATAGTTAAATGCAAAGGTGGGACAGTGCAACAGTTTTTGTTGTTTTGCCTCTGTACTCCAGCACTTTGGAATAAAAAATTATGAGGTTATGATTATGAGGTTAAATTGCAGACTGTCAGCTTTAATTTGAGGGTGCTTACATCCATATCAGGTGATCTGTGTAGGAATTATAGCCCTTTATATGCATAGTCCCCCCATTTTAGGGGAGCAAAAGTAATGGGACAATTGGCTGCTGGGCTGTTTCTTGGCCAGCTGTGTGTCTTTGCATCATTAGTTAATGCACAAGAAAGCTAACAAAAGGTCTAGAGTTGATTCTAGGTGTGGAATTTGCATTTGGAGTCTTTTGCTGTTGTCTCTCAACATGAGAACCAAATAAGTGTCAATGCCAGTAAAACAATGCCATCATGAGGCTTAAAAAATCTGAATAAATTGATCAGATACATAGCCAAAACATTTGGTGTGTGAAAATCCACTGTTTAATACATTGTTAGGCAGCAAGGATGCAATTGTGAGCTCAGCAATAGCAAACAACCTGGTGGACCATTGAAGAGGTGGATGTCTGACCAAAGAATAGTTTCAATTGTTGAACAGATCAAGAACACTCTCCATGATGTATAAGCATATAAGTGTTGAAGACTACCATAAAGAGAAGAACACCAGCATAACCTCAGATGTCTCAATGCAAGTTCTGGACCAAAGTTCTGGAACAAAGTTTTATGGACAGATGAAATAAGTATTAGCCTTTACCAAAGTTATGGAAAGAGGATCCAATGCACCCATCTGTGAAACATGGGCATGTAATTCCTACATGGATCACTAGATATGGATGTAAATACTTTAAAGCTGATCGTCTACACTTTATCCTCATATTTATTATTTTATTTCATTATGTGCTGGAGTACAGAGCCAAAGCGACACAAATTGTGTCACTGTCCCAATACTTTTGCATTTACCTGTTCCACAGATCAATAAGCATGCCTCATATCAGTCATATGTTCTGTGAGCCCTTTTTTTTAACACAACAGGTTTTGCTGAGAAAAATACAAACGCAGGGCGTTCTGATGGCAAGGCAGCTCCTCCCGAGTCCTTTTTAAAGTCATGCCGAGCGTTTCTGTCCTCCCCTAAATGCTCTATCCGTATGATATGTTGCTTCTTATCTGTCCTACCTTTAAAACGTTTTATTATTATTGTTTATTATTATTATTATTTATCTCTATTATTGTTCCTTTTGCGATGTAGGCGTAGGCTACTTATGCGTTTACTTTTATTAATGTCGTTAGTATTCTACTACTACTAATACTAAGAAGGCGTGTTCATTCACTTTATGTTTTTTAAAAACACGTTTTAAAGTTGTTGATTGATTCACATGCAAAAAATGTGTTCTCACACAACGGAATTCCACAGAAGCGCTCCCAAAATACAGCGACTGGTTGGTTCAACGGAAGTGGCCGGGACCAATCAGAACTTCGTGGATGTTTTGTACTGTGGGTGCATGAAAAGGGCGTCAAGCGCTCAACTACATTCTAACCTGGACTTTCCTGTCAAGTCGACTTTCCATACCTTCGGTCTCGTTCGTGTTTTATTAAATTTAGTTAATAGTTTTTTTTCGCAGATTTTACTGTCCGGACACGTTTTTATCTAGAATAATCTTTGAACGATATGTGAAAGAAGAGGTGGATGGTAGCTACAGAAAAAAAAAACTTTCGTGTGAATAATTTTGAAGGCATGGTAGCCTACACTGACAGTAGCCTGCGAGGATTTAATTTATAAATCAAATTCAAATCAATTAAAGCATTACATAGGCTACGTATAAGAAGGCTGGGTGTGGATCAGTCCGAGACGGTGTGCTTCTACCCGTCATGGTCCATGATCGCATTTATCTGATCTGAGTCAAGTGCAGTGTGGGGATTGAGGATGGCTGTCCATCGGCAGGTGCTCGCACTGTTGTGCTGTCTTCAGTTCACGACCGCTCAAACCCAGGAAGGTATGTCAAACTGCCCCTAAACATTAGCCTATTTAATATCAGATTGATATCAGGACATATTTTCTGATATTTAAGTTGCAACTCTTTACTTTTTATTAGTTAAACTGAGTGTTTTAACGGTATTGCTGCTCATGGGATAGGCTATATGCCACTGACGCTCTATTTGGTTACACCCATGGATTAAAACACATGTTATTCCATAAAAACTATGGCCTCTTAGTAGAATTTGTCCGACAGGGACGCGTTTCTCATACATTATCCCTCTTTCCAGATTAAATGCCACACAATTCCAAGTTTCTATTCTGAGCCGATGAGACAATTTGGTGTAGGCTATTTAATATTAGGCTATTGTGTCACAATTAGCCTAATATTAAATACACCAAATTGTCTCATCAGACAATTGGCATAGCCTATTGGCTCTGTTTAATCCGTGGCAACAAAACCGCAAAAACAGTGGTCTGGAACTTCTTAATTGCTTTTGTGAAGCAGTAGGCTATGCCTCCCATGTTCATTTGCTTCTTCATTCTCGGAAAGATTTGTTTCCTTTTTGCACAACTCTTGCTGGGCCAGTAGCTACCAAGCTCCCTCATGTTTAGCTATTGCGTCTCCTCCCTCTCTTCTGCAGAAGGTGTGCCAGGTGTAGCTCTGAACTCACTGTGCTAACAGTGAGTCAGCCTGGGAGGAGCAGGCAGATTTGATTGACTGTATAACCTTCTTGTGAACTAGGCTACGTAATTACGCGGCTCGGCAGCAGCAAATAGTGTCATGTTGGTTCGGGAAAGGTAAAGTAGACTAGCTACTCGCACCGAACTCGCTGCTGTTCTTGATAAGACCCGCCAATGAAAGGCTGAACAACATGCAAATAATGTGAAACTTAGGAGTGACAGACGTTTCAGCGTTGACGTGTACCCAGCCAACAGTGGACGTCCTAGGGACGTACCATTTTAGTCCTCTCAAAGTTATGATCTGACGTTCCCTAGGGATGTCCTAAAAACTTTACTACGTTAACGTTAAACTGTTTGGTTACAATATGACATTTAATTAGAAATTTTCGGGGACGTTCAAGCAACGTCCCTATCCGGCTATATGACGTTTTCATGGGACATTCGGGGACGTTCCTGCAACGTCTGTTACTAATTACAGTATAACGTAATGTAATGAATGTCTGGGGGACGTTACTAGAACGTCCCGGGAACGTTCTCTGTGACGTCCACGTAACATTTAGAAAACCCTACAAAAAGACGTCGAGGGGACGTCCTGGTGACATTGAGACGTTCAGGGGACGTCCCGGGGACCTAATTTTGTTAGCTGGGTAGGCCTATAGCAAACATTCTACAGGAAGACAAAGCCTAGGTTTTTTAGAAGCTTGTGATTACACAGATTGTGGGCAATGATAATCGCACATGGTTTTAGAGTGGAGCGGCGTGAGCTGTCATAACGCGGTTAGGATGTAGCCGGAAACATCAGTAGCTAGCTAAATTAAGTTGCACCACTGGACGTAAACTAGTAGCAACATAACTCCACTCACATATTTCAGACATTTTACTGGCTGTCGGTCACACAATGCAGATGGAGAATTTCAGTTTTTCAATCATTAACCGCGCCTCATCCACTCCCTCTCACTCCCTGGTGTTGGGATAGGGAAAATGGCTCTGCCGCATAGCCCTGCAAGAAAGACGACTTTGTCCCTAGCAGCTCTCTAATCGCATCCCCAAGCCTATTAATATCATTGCATAAGAAGCCAATGAAATTGCTTTACAATCGTAAAATGAATTTAAAAAGATATATAGATGTGGCCCTTGGTAGCTCAATTCTTTGTAAAATCGTCAGTTTAGCCGGTACGGCTGCAGTAGCTAGCATAGGTGACTCTCAGCGTGTCATTTACCCGGGAAGACCTGCTCACAGGTGGATGGACTGTGACTCCAAGAGAGGCACTGCAGACTGTAACTCAGGTTTTCAGGGTAAACAAGGTACCGTAATGGGAGAGTGAAAGAAGAAGAGAATGTGACACAGAGAGAGAGAGAAGGCTGTAGCTGAACCAATTGTCCTTTACAGCAGTGAGGTGAGGGGTCCACTCGTGAATCAAGAATTCAGAAAATTTCATATAATATAGAAGCATTTAATATAGTGACCCCTACTCACAACATTACAAAGACCATACCAGGGGTGAGCAAAGAAAACAGTCCCTTCAATCAGCTGGCCCTTAGTTCTTTACATACACTAACACATACTATCGCCTCACTGGCTCAGAATCAGAACAAAACTGAAACAAAATGACATTATTTAAATTTATCGCAAACAAAATCACAACGTAAAATTAAATGTTATCTGGCCCTAGAAATACAGCACACTGTGGTAAACTATTAACAGTGACTGATAAGAAACTGAGAATCATCTTGACAAAGTACAGATGGAGCAACCCCGCCTAGCTATAGTGGCCGGCAAACACACACACACACACACACACAACAAAAAATCATTGCTTCCGGAAGAAAACAAATTGTGCCTAAAGTGCAAACCCAGAGAGAGAAGCACTTCCTGATTGAATGTGCTCAATTCGGCAAACTCACAAGAAATCTCTTCCCTAGAATTTGCCACAAATTACCCCAAATTGAACACGCACCTGGGGCTGATACGCTACCTTTCTTATGAGGGGAATGCCAAGATTGCTGCACACTAGCAGCACAATATGTGTACACTTGCAATGATCTGAGGAACTATGAGTGACTGTGACACACACATACTCAAGCACTTTGCTCAATGCATTTTATACATTTTCCTTTATTGTTGCATCAGTAGGCAATAGTTTTTTTCTTTAATTACTTTTATAATACAAATTGTATATATTTACCATATATGGCTACCAGCCATATTTAGACCCTGACCTTGCACAAAGTAATTAACCAACATGTCAACTAAAGTAAGAATTGTATTTAGCATGTTTTATGTATTTCCAAAACGCTGTATTCAATTGGACAAAAGATGCAGCTTAAAGATTTTTAAAAATGAATCTGAATGTGCAGTGATACAGTCATAGTAGACCGCTGTCTAAAATATACGTCAATGATTTTGTGAAAGTGTTGGAACTCCCTCCTCAGAAAAGATCATGTTCTTTATCCTGGACGGCCTATACCACAAGGTCATCCATGACAAGCTGGTGTCATAGGGTTGTTGGGGTGCAGCCAAGAGTGGGCCTCTCACTGCTCCCAGACCTTAGAAGCTCATGGGTGTTATCCTCCATTTCCAACAACTCAATTAACATTTTAGTGAGGTAGTCTTGAGCACGCGGGTAACTGGACCCCAGCAGCAGTCTGCTGTGCCTCTTGGAAGGCTCACCAGTGCTAGGAAGCGATGTTCCTCTCCCTCTCCTCTGTCATCACAGCTAGGCTGGGGATGCTGTTCCCCCTGCATTTGGAGTGGGTGGTGCTGCACCTCTTCCACCTTGAAGGTCACGCCAGGGCCATCCATCCCGCTGTATTTCTTCTGCTCCGACTGGCCACCTGCGCACATTCTCCACCACTGTGAACAGGTGCAGGGTGTGTCCCGTTCAGGTGGGACTTGGACCAGAAAAAGAGGGAGAGACAAAGGTTGTGGTTAAACTGGCTTTATTGCCGTGAATTATCTTTGAATGACAGAAATCAGTTTTGAAGTGGTGAATTTCACTGGTGAGGGAAAAGACCCAAGGAACACATTGATGAATAAATGAAATACAAGCCAACTAAGGTACAGAATAATGAATGCTAAGTAAGCTAACTTAAGGTATGGAAGAGGCAGTGGCTGAAGCTTTGCTTTTTCCCTGTAACACCCTGCAGCTGGTCCTTAATAAATGAGGTACAGCTGTCCCTCGTTTCAGCACTCAGACAGCACTCAGTGGTGCTGGTGGCTGCGCAGATCCTGCAGATGCAGGCAGCCTGACAGAAGCTGTGGAGCAGCCCCACGGTCAACCCACCAACCTGCTAACCCGCCAACCCGCCGCGACCCCGCCACAAGATCATAAAATAAAAAAACATCCCTGTCTCTGAGAAACGAATCCGGTTTTAAAATGAGGAAAATGAAGCAGAAAATTGTACTTTATAAACCATTTATTTTAGTATTCGTGATATACATTGAGCACCATAATTCATTGGACAGTGACACATTTTTTTGTTATTTTGGTTCTGTACTCTAGAAATTTGAGTTTGAAAGGATACAATGACAATGAGGTTGAAGTGCAGACTGTCAGCTTTAATTTGAGGGTATTTTTATCCATATCGGATGAACCGTTTATAAATTATAGAACCTTTTGTACATAGTCCCCGCATTTTCGGGCATCAAAAAATATTGGACAGTTTAACATAATGTAGAATAAAGTAATCATTTTTAATATAAGGTCGCTTATCCTTTGCACACCATGACGTCCTGATGTCTGTGAGCCAACAATATCAAAAGACTCTTGTAGGGCTGTAATCAACCAAAGAAAATCTAGGTCGACTAAAATCCTAAAATTTCTACCAAGAATCGAGCAATCGAGTGGGGGGGGGGGGGGGGGGGGGCGGCGGCGGCGGCGGCGGCGTCGCTGCTGCCTCCGCCAGCGGGTGCTCTAGGGCTTAAGAGGTAGAATAAGACAAGAGTCACTCTTGATATCTTATTTTCTGGTACTCCTACAAGCGATACTATAACCTCTCGGCATTTTAATGGATCTCTATGGGAATTGGGGGGTGGGTCTAGATTTAGCTGTAAATTACACTGGAACAATATGGAACACATGGTTAGCTAAATTGATCTAAGTCATCAAGGGTCTGACGTATCAAACAAGCCTTAAACCATCACTCTGCTGCCAGATATGCAGTAGATATCGATGGATAACTTGAAGGGTTTCTTCTCCTGACTTATTTTTCCCTAGAGTTCAATAGGAAAACTTGTCAGGAGAAACAACCTTTAAAGTGGAACTGGACTTGTAACCGAAAGGTTGCAGGTTTGATTCCCAGGTAGGACACTGCCGTTGTACCCTTGAGCAAGGTACTTAACCTGAATCGCTTCAGTATATATCCAGATGGATAAATGTAATAAGAAGTTGTGTAAGTCGCTCTGGATAAGAGTGTCTGCTAAATGCCTGTAATGTAATGTAACCTTTAAAGTGATCCATCCATATCTACTGCATATCTGACAACAGAGTGATAGTTTAAGGCTTGTTTGATATGTCAGACCCTTGATTTCCAAATTCCAATTGATGGGGTTGCCATATTTCATCCTGGCATTTTGTGGATTCCCCCCTTGAAACAAAGGAAGAGAATGACAGGAAGAGAGCATAACATTTGGATCCGAATGCAGCCCAGGGCTACGTCCCAATATTCTTCACTCCTCTCCTCCTTTCCTCCACTCCCCCACTACTACTCATCTCCTATGCGGAAGTATGCAAAACTGCCTGAATTTTTTTAGTACAAGTAGTTGCATGTACAGTGTAAACGCGGTTTGTGTTGAGACATTCATCCATTTGTAATTAATATGTAGTCTAATCAGCAACATTAGATTAGGACACAAAGAAAGGTTTCTGTGGCACGGAGGAGAGGATGTGGTAGTGGAGGAAAGGAGGGTGCATTTTTCGAGTATTGGGAAGCACCCCGTGCAGCTTTCTCTGCCTCATCTACCAGCCCATTGCTCATAGCATTCCACTCCCCTTCTGGGTCAATATTCAATGCACGCATCTGTGTGTGTGCTTGGCAGAATTTCTCAACCTTCATCAGTCATCATGTAAGCATTCAACAATGGTGTGTGCAGGAGAGCCCTGCTGATATTGCTGATAGATGGGAGTGCTTGCAGGCCAGTGGCAGTGATAAGGTGTTCCTCTGTTCGAGGCTGTCAGAGGCCAGAATGAATAGGTGCATTACTATGGGGCTTGTTGCTTTGCTTTCGCCAACAGAGAAAAGGAGGTAATAACCCATGAGGCGTTGGACAGCTGATGATTTGCCTTTTCTTGGTTTTTGTTTGAGGTGTGTGTGTGTCAGTAGCTATGTGTCAGCAGGGTATATTCCTACACACCTGATTTGGATCAGGCACACCATCTGGGCTTATGTGTGCTATGAGAATGGCCCCTCCGTCTTCAGACTGAATGACATCATCACTGGCATATCTGGCTGCAGCAGGGAACAGCAGTTTAGATCTAGAAATTTCCAAGCACCAGCGGAGGCAAGACTGTCCCTCTTCTGCTCCCGCCTCCGCCGTCCCCGTCTGTCAGATAGCGAGACACTCTGCCACACTGCCTCATTGTCTACTGCTCATATCGCAGCCATTCCTGTGACACTGACACACACACACATGCACATGCTCACACACACATACTCATGAATATAGACACAAGCACAAACTTGCATGCATTCATTCTCTCTCAAACACACTTACACACACAGAAACTCACATTCATTCTCTCATTCACACACGTGTGTGTGTGTGTGTATGTAGAAATAGACATACAAAAGCACGTTCATTCATTCTCTCTCTCACACATGCACACAAACACACATATACTCGCTCACATATCTGCATAAACAAATTCATAAATTTGCTTTCACAAACTCACACACACACACACACACACACACACAAACATGCTAAAGGTGCAAAGAGAATAACAGTAAACGGAAGGTGTGGCATACTGCTGTATGTAATGCTTTCATTAGGCAGTTTTTTGGATAGGTGTGTGTTTGGTGTTCAGGATAGCATGTTCAGGTTTGGTCACCACACTATTATAGCGCAGAATCAGGGCTGCCAACCCCATGTACAACCGCCCCCCCTCCCCACCATGGGGCCTGAGGTTCGATTCCCCACCATGATACTTTATGCTGTATTGTGATCCCATCTGCGTCTGTAGCCCTCTTTGCTGTCCCCTTGTCTTAATAAAGTGAAAAAATACACAAGAAGGGCAGTGTCCACTTTTGGACACATTTGGAAAAGTAAAGAAAAGGCAATTGGGGCTGGCTCCATATCTGAAATAGCACATTTAAGTGCTTAGTCACTGTAGTCTTACTTTTTTAAATGCAACAATAAAATGTTTGTAATTTATTTTTGTTAAATTAATACATTGTTGATTTTATTTTGGTTAACTATTCTTGGTGATATTGTACTTCCTGAGACAAACACTGATGTTCTCCAGTCGCTCTGGATAAGAGCCTATGCTATGTGATCATAATGTGATTGCACTGAGTCTCATTGGGTGACGGGGGGACTTTAGTATTTACACTTTTAAAAGAGATTGATCAATTAATGAGCACCATAGAAGCTAGTTCAAAATCAGTCCGAACAACAGAAGCAGAGGATGTATGTGGAAATGAGCTAAAAGTGGATTTCATGCTGTCATTAGAGCCTATTTCTTCACACAAAGAGTTATTCATGCATGAAGTAGCCTGCCAGGATTAGAGTCAAGGACCCTAACTGGACAGTAATGCTTTCACAGGAGAGATAGACGAGCTGTAAATCACCAGACCCCTCCGTCTCCACACATGCGTGAACGCATACACACACATCTATATACACACGCACACATATACATATACATATACATCTATACAACCATGCATGCACACATCTATATACTATACACGCAAACCAGTGAGTCATTAAACCGACTTATTGGTTTGTCCCCTTGGTACAGAGTCCACCACTTCCACTCCCCTATCGAAACCACAATAAAATCTATGCCATAATTCTCAGCTCTTTATCTCTAGAGAGGACATTTCCTGGTTGTCTTTCTGAATACAATACAATGCTACTTTATTTATCCCCTTGGGGCAATTTCTTACAGTGAAATCAGCACTGCACATAACATATTGTGTAACGATTGTTGCATACACATAACAAAATTACATAAAATGAGATGGGGGCAGGGGGGTGTATGGTCATTGTTAAAATGTCAGTTCCCTATCAGTCTTTGTGATGTGAATTCATGAGGAGGATGGCATAAGGTATGAATGTTTTTTTTCCATCTGTGGAGCATTTAGGGCGGCATAGACAACGGCCAAGAGGGAGTTCAAATTAAGTGTAGAGCATGTGTATAATCGTCCATGATGTTGTCGACTTTGTTTATTGTCTGTTTGTTGTGGAATGATGATAGCGATCTGAGGGGTGTGCCGATTATTTTTGAGGAGGTGTTAACAATGGATTTTTGTATTTAACAGTGAGGGATTGAAACCAGCATGTCAATGAAAATGAGAGGATGCTGTTAATGAAAGCACTGTAGAAGGTGGTCATGATGGTTCTGTTTACTCCAAATTAAAGTTTTCTTAGAAAGTAACGTCGTTGTTGTCTTTTCTTGATGATAGCCTCCGTGTTCTCTTGAATTTTAAGTGTATTGTCAAAGATGCTTTCACGATTTCCACTTCCTCTCTGTGAATTAAAATGGGATCTATCCTGGGGGAATAATTTTTTTTTTTTAGCTTGTGTGTAGAGATGTTTATAGTGTGTGTCAGTTCAGGTGTATCCGCGAATGCCATTGTCTGTGTACATGTATTGATGGCAAATATTCTCAGTTTGATAATGCTGACTAGTTGATTTTTCCAAATTTGCTGGGACTGTTCAAACGGTTGAACTTGTTGAATATATTGAATATTTAGAATATTTGTCCGGTTAATTGGTCATATTAACAGCTCAGTTGAGTCTGTCACGTAAAATTCCATTATTATTGACATGAAGTCACCTAAGTGCTTCACTTTGTTTGTCACTCTGGATACGTGTCAGCTAGATGATCTAATCTACTGTCGTGTAACAGTCTGTGTGTGTGTGTCTGTGTGTGTTTACCTCCAGCCGTCTGTCTGTCATCCTGTCTCCCTTTTCCTTGTTGCATCTATACCGAGACCCGCTCTTACCTCAAGGCAACTGATGCTGAAGTCTCGATTAGTCACTCAAGGGAACTTCTTTTTATCTCTCCGTTTCCTCCTTCCTGACCCCTGACCCCATGACCCTGATCCTTGAATCTAACCCTAAAGTCTTCCCATAGGGCCCGTATAGCCCAGGAATTTATCACCCTCTATTTCACAGCCCCACACATCCTGCTCGGGCATTTCATGTAAGGACTGCTCAGTTTGTACTGGTCGCATATTTTTGGTAATAACGCTCTCTCTCCGATTGAGCCTCCCTCACCAGGCTGAATTTTAAATGGCACATATTGGGGCAGCCTATTAATACACTGATTCTGAATATAGCAGCATGTCCCTCACACTGCTATGAAATCCTCATTCAGACCCTCTGGCATCGCACCTGTGCTTGTCTGAATTAATGAAGCATGCTTTAACATTATGCTCATGAACTCATATGTTCATGTACACACGTGTTCATGTACACATATGTTCATATATATGAAATCTTCTGACGAGCATCCCACCTTCCTCTTCCTCCTCTTTCTCAGTGTCGGTGTGCTCGGGTACCCAGAATTCCTTGAGTGTGAGCATGAGTCCGGAGGTGCAGTATAACATCATGAGGGACATGTACAGCGGCTGCCAGATTCTCATGGGCAACCTGGAGATCACCCACATGGACCAGCATCATAACTTCAGCTTCCTGCAGGTACTGGCTCTCCCCCTGAGCCACACCCACTTAAACATGATCATCACCTACAAAGCCAGCTTAAACACTGGGTGGACTCGTTTTTGAACGTGTCGGGCTATCCTGCATCACATGGCGGGCGAGGGAGGAGCTCGCTGCTGGAAAGGAGTATAAACGGGCGCCATAATTGGCAGCGTGCATCATAAGCAAATCAAAAGATCCAAAAACCAGCATGGCTTATTTGGAACCACTCGCGGTTTACCATCTGGAAGTTTCATTTGAACGGCCGACAAAGTTAAATAAATACCAGTGGTAAACTCGGGCAAGTTTTAGGATACTCCAGTTTACCAGTTGTGACATATCACTGACCTCACCCTGGTGTCAGAACTTGGTGGACATCTGGCAAACTGTACCAGGTTAATGGTAAATGCATCCATATATCTTTCATGTTAATGTACTTTTGTATGCCGCTAATGTCAAGAAACATCAGTTCATGTCTGGCTTCCATTCTTTACGTCTTGCAGTGGGCAATCTCATTGCTCCAGCTTCTTGACATCTCAGCGGAGATACGTATGTGACAAACTTACCAGCTGCCGATGACCACCCGAACACAAACACCTAGTGCACGAGTTGGTCACATGATATTTTTCCGACTTTACGAGTTGATGAGAACTGACCAAATGCAGAATAATAATCCTGTGATGTCACTGGAGCTGTTGTAAAACCAGTGATGTCAACGAGGCTGCTGTTATACCCTGACTACAGTGCTGTGATTCTCATTCCACCCGTCCCCCTGTCGTGTCTCTAAGTCAATCCGAGAGGTGACGGGCTACATCCTCATTGCTATAAACCAGTTCCACCGCCTGCCACTGGATCGGCTGCGTGTGATCCGGGGAAACACCCTGTATGAGGACCGCTTCGCTCTCTACGTCCTCCTCAACTACCAGAAGGATGGACCCCACGGGCTCAGCGAACTGGGACTCACACACCTAACTGGTAAGACACGGCGGAGAGTGAGAGAAAGGGAAGAAAGGTGGAGGGAAAAGAGGAGGGGGTATGGAAGAGAGAGCGCAATGAAGGAAGGAGAGAGGGGGCGGGATGTAGTTGTATTTAGAATTTGTACACCGGTTCTTGGTAATGTAGTTGCCTTTCAAAAGTGCATCAGTGATGTTGAATCTTCACTCACTGGTCTGGGAATGTCAAACAGGCCTGGTGCTATTGCTCATGTTATTCAGATGAATGCACTTGTGTGTCTCCCATAGTGTCTATCCACATAACCAGCAGGAAATTAACTTACGTGTAGTATAAACTCTACGTAGAGATATGATCATATCCACCTCAAAGTGGGATTTTATAAATAATGACTTAGTCGTGGTTTTCTGCGTATGCCACTATTTAAGATACAATTTGATCGTAAGAGCATTTTATAAATGAGACCCCAGGACAGTAGTAACACGCCCAGCGCATGTGTGCAAGTCTACCTCTCATCCGGTAAGATAAGAGTTACAGCCCTGCTTCTGATAAAGGAGGAAGTGAGCTCACTGACAGACCCAGCGCTTGAAGTAATTCTGGTGCACACTGCAAAAAACAAAAAATAAGTAAAGTTTTGTGCTAAATAAGACAAATAATTGCCAATGAGGTGAGATGGTCTTACTCATTTCAAGATTTGCCAATGGGGTGAGAATTTCTCTTGTTAAGCAAAAAGTGACTTAAAACAAGTAAATATTTTCTACTTGAGAGAAACAAAATAAGATTTTAAGTCTCATTACATGACTAAAACACTTCAGGCAGACCTTTTTGCAGTGTAGTACCTTGTCCAAGGGTACAATGACAGTGCCCCACTTGGGAATCAACCCTGCAACCTCTGGGTTACAACTCCAGACCCCTAGCCATTGTGCTACACTGCCACCTGCAGGCTTAGAGGAGCATACTTCTGTGAGAAATGCCACAAGGTGAAGAATGTGTGGGAGGGGTTCTGGGACGAGAGAGGGCGGAATACCCTGCATGCGGTTAGAACGTTCTTTGACACGCTGCGCAATTAAAATGCACCGCAGACAGAGCACTTAAATCTGTTCTCTCTCTCACATTTGTGCCTTACCTCCTGGCTTAGTATGTATGTATGTGCAAATGGCACAGCGGTCTCCAAGGGCCGAGCCACACCCTCAGAGCATCTGTCCATCATCTGGGGGAGGGGGGGGGGGGGTGGGACTTCCAGTATTTCCTGCAGAAGAAGGTGTTCCTGTCCAAACGTGTCAGGACTTGTGTGCTTTTCAATCAAAAATAGTGCATTTGTGTGTGTATCTGTGTCTCTGTAGTGCGTGTGTGTGTGCATGTGTGTATACAGTGTAGTGTTGTCACGATACCAAAATTTTGACTTCGATACCGATACCAGGTTTAGTATCATGATACTCGATACTGAAACGGTACTTGAAACTGAAACGATACTGATTCGATACTCGGTACCTCTACTGAAATGACCTTAACCCTATTTACTTTGGCCCTTCAGAGGCAATTTCCTCCTCGTTTCTACTAGTTTTATTTAAATGTCAATATCTAAAAAAATATTCCCTGCACATCCATGGTTTTAAATTCGAACTGAAGAAGAAGCTGTATCATTCAGAAATTTACTACAGAATACATTTATTTCAGAATAGTCACATACAGTACAGTGTTTCCCCTAGATTTTTTTTCAGGCCGGGTGGTAGGCCCCTTGAAACTACCAGTGTTGTTGCGCGTACACGGTGTCATCAAACGCGCGTGCGGGGCCGAGGTAGTATCATCGCGCAGGTCGGGGGTACGGAGAGTCGTCGCACACATGGGGAGGGTGTTGGTAACAAAGTGGTGCATTTCTCCATTCTGAGCAAAAATAACATTTGCTCACAAAGGTGTATGGTAAATAAATATTAGTTATTTATAATATTAATAAACTTAAAACAGAACTTATATACAATAAACCCCCCTTAGCTTCACAAATGATATTCAGAACTATACAACTTAAACCCAGGACAAGGAGTTTGTTTCTACCGGTTTTTAAGGACTGTTTCTGGATCAGCTATCTTTGCAGCACTGTAGAGCTGCTTTTGAGACTCCTCTACAGTGCTGATCCATAATCAGTCCTTAAAAACAGGCAGAATCAAACTCCTGCCTCTGCAGTATTAGCTTTTACTCTACACTAAAATGTAAGAGTTCTGGTCAGATAGCGAAACGGACGAAAGTGCGCCATTTTGCGTAGAGGCGGAAACTATAATTACACCCTCATAATATCAGCGCTGCCATTGAAAATTTAATTAGGCCTAATGGGAAACCGAAGTTGTTTTGGCAAGGGTTTTTCCAGATGCTATTTTGATCATTCCAGCATTCTGCGGTAAGGGAAATATTGCAGCTACATAAAAGAAAAAGAAAAAAAAGATTATATTAAAAAAAAGAATAATATAATTTTTTTTTTTTAAGTACCGAACGTCGGAAAATTCTAATACCGAACCGTTTTTTTTTTTAAGTATCGAAAAAGTACCGAAGTTTCGGTGTACCGTGCAACACTAATACAGTGAGCACCATAATTCATTGGACAGTGACACATTTTTTGTTATTTTGGTTCTGTACTCAAGCACTTTGTGTTTGAAAGAAGACAATGACAATGAGGTTTAAGTGTAGACTGTCAGCTTTAATTTGAGGGTATCTGCTGCCAGATATGCAGTCGATCTGGATGGATCACTTTTAAAGGAGCTATATGTAACATTGACACTGAGCGTTTAAAATGGGTACTGCAATCCAAATTCACAATATTGGAGAGAGTCGAGACACTGAACGAACACGAGCGCAAGATGAGCCGAGCGTAACATTATATTTTGAGACGAGCTTATTCTATTTTTGACAATGACAAGCGATGACGAGTCCTACACTGTAAGTCGATCAGCTAATTTATACGTTTGCAATTTGTTTATTATTTATTGTTTGCAAATTATAAACCAGCTCATGTGGATTTTTTATAACTCTGTCAATGTTAGCTAGATGCATGGCTGGCTATGTTTACGGTCACACAGATATAAGCTAACGTTAGTGGTACGTTTAGCGAGTAACTATATACATATATATATTTAAATCTTTAGCTAGCTAGCTAAATGGAAATGATGTTGAACTTAGCTTAGGCATTCGTAAATCGGCTGTCGGAGTGCCGGAGTACATCTGGTTGTTCGTAATGGGCAGTGGACTCGGAGTCAACTCGGAGAATAGTGAATCACACAGGCCAAAACAAATACAGATGTTCCGACCCGGAATGGAAATTTCAAAGGAGAACATACTGCTGTAGCATTGTTGTCGGAGAAGCCAGTATTTCGACTTAGCATGTTTCCTTAATCTCTGATGACATATCATGGTCATTTTATAATTTAGTACAGTAAATTTGTTATATATAGCTCCTTTAAGGGTTGTTTCTCCTGTCAAATTCTTCTTTTGAACTCTATATCTACTGCATATCTGGCAGCAGAGTGATGGTTTAAGGCTTGTTTGATATGTCTGACCTTTGATGACTTAGAGCCATTTTATCAACCATGTGTTTCCATACTGTTCCAGTGTAATTTGTATTGTAATTGTATTGTAATTTGTACCAAAATAACAAAAAATGTGTCACTGTCCAATGAATTGTGGTGCTCACGGTATATCTGTAGTGTGTGTGTGTGTGTGTGTGTGTGTATGTGTGTGTCTGTCTGTATGTCTCTTAGCCTGTTCATGTGCATTCCTGTCTGACAGAGATCCTGAGGGGGGGCATCAGCATCTCTAGGAACAAGTTCCTGGGCTACGCCCCCCAGGTCAACTGGGCCGACATTGTGAGAGACAGCAGCGCCCCTGTCCAGATTGAAGAGAATGGCCAGAAACGTAAGTGTACGGAGGTGTGTGTGTTTGTTATATGTGTGTCTGTGTGAAAGAGTGTGTGTGTTTGTGTGTATAGATATGTATGTATGTATATGTTTGTGTTTGTGTGTGTGTGTGTGTGTAAGTGAGAGTTTGTGTGTGTGCGTGCGTGCGTGTGTGAGTGATGTTGGGGTATTTCCTGTGTTTCAGTGGAATGTCACACGGCATGCCGAGGACACTGCTGGGGACCCAAAGAAGAACACTGCCAAATCTGTGAGTCTCTCTCTTTGTCTCCTCCCCCCGCCCCTCTCTCTTTCTTTCTCTCTCTCTCTGTTTCCATCAAGCCATTTTATGCGCATTTTGAAGTTTCAAATAAGAAAAGATGAATGGAAACGCCAAATTTCACAAGAAATCCCAAATATCGTAAAAACGTTTTTATGCTCAATTGAGGTGGATTTTGAGGTTGTGCGATAAAGAGGTAAATTGATAAATAGCGATGAATAGGTAATTTTCGAATAAATGATGAAGTCTAAACTGTCTGTAAAATTCCTGAGCACCACAACCTCCCAGAACTGATTAAAATATTGCCTATTGCATTTCCAAGTCGTCGCCGTTGGGAAACGAGAAATATGGCCAGGGATAGCTTGCACAAAAAAGTTATTATTACTTCACCAATGGGAAGCTCTTGAAAACCCTTCTCCATTCAGGATGTTTTTTACGTAAACTTGTCTCGCCCTACGCACACAGATTTTCTATTTGCCAAAAAACTAGTTAATGGAAACAGACCTGATTCGCATTTTAAAAATTTGTTTCTGATTTTTCCCCTTTTTCTCCCAATTTAGTAGCCAATTGAACCCTATTCTAATTCAATTACCCCGTGTAGCAACCGCTAGAGAATCACCGCAACGCAACCCCGTCAGCCGGCGGTAGGACGGGAGGGTGCCACGTCCTCTTCAGGGCGCGACTCCTCCTAGCTCCTGACCGTGAATCCAGCTCGCCCAGGGCCGCTATGCGTGCAGCGATTCTCTCCGAGCCCCTCTCCCCACCCGGAAGCAGCCGCCAATTGCTGCTCCCACAGGGCGCCAGCCATGCTCGGATCTGGCAGGACCGGGGCGCGAACCCCGATCCTCGGAGCACAACTGCACCGACTGAAAGTCGGCGCTCTTACCGTTGTACCACCGCAGCGCCCACTGATTCACATTTTAGATAGAATGTTTAATAATTTGCATAACGTTTGCATAAAATTTGAATGGAAATGTGTAGCTTCTGTTCCATTCCCCTACAGTGACGAAGACAGTGTGCGCTCCACAGTGTAATGGGCGCTGTTTTGGGACAGGACCCAGTGAGTGCTGCCATGTGGAGTGTGCAGGGGGCTGCACTGGCCCTCAGGACATTGAATGCTTTGTGAGTCCCTTCGCCCCGCCCCACTACTGACGCTGTTCTGCTGTGAAAATAGATTTGTGCTAACGCATTTTCCTGTTTGTGTGGGTGTGTGCATGTCTGAATCTGTGTGTGTGTGTTTGTGTGTGCGTCTTTTCACAGGCCTGCAGTCACTTCAATGATTCAGGAGCCTGTGTACCACAGTGTCCTCAACCTTTTATCTATAACAAACAGACTTTCCAAATGGAGCTCAACCCTGGCGCCAAGTACCAGTACGGCTCCATATGCGTTTCTCAGTGTCCCAGTGAGTACCCAACATGCCTCTGTCTCAGAGAGTACCCAGCATGCCTCTGTCATTCTCACTAAGGACCCACTGTGTCTGTTTCTCTCATTATTGAAAGAGTCAGTTTCTGCAACATGTTGTAGATGGTTGTGGAGTTTGAAAGCTCTCTCGTTCTGTAGCGCACTTCGTGGTGGACGGTAGCTCGTGTGTGATTGGCTGCCCCGCAGACAAGAGGGAGGTGGAGAAGGATGGGCTGAAACAGTGTGAGCTCTGTGCCGGAGTCTGCCCCAAAGGTACTCTTTTTTACCACGATAATAAACACAGTGATGATGATCATGGTTGTGAAGATGATGATGATGTGGTGGTGATGATACTAGTTCCTGACTCATCTGCTTCCTCCAGCTTGCCAGGGTGGTGGTGATGATGATGATGATGATGATGATGATGATGATGATGATGATGGTAGTGGTGGAGGTGGTGATACTGGTCCCTAACTCGTCTCCTTCCTCCAGCTTGCCAGGGCAGTGCTGTTGATGATGATGATGATGATGATGGTGGTGGTGGTGGTGGTGATACTGATTCCTGACTCATCTGCTTTCTCCAGCTTGCCAGGGTACTGGCTCTCCTGACAGACAGACGGTGAATTCCAGAAACATTGACAGCTTCATAAACTGCACCAAGATCCAGGGAAGCCTCCACTTCCAGACCATTGGGATCTCAGGGTGAGTTTAATACATACATACATCCTTTATTTTAAATCTTGGAGACACATTGAGAGCAAGTGTCCTCTTTATTTCATGTGTGCCAAATGTACACATAAAATACAGCAATAAATTAAGAAAGAATACAAAGTAGAGTAAATAAATAAATAGATATTTTTAAAAATAGTAATACTAAACATGTAGAAATTTTAAAAAGTAATTAGAAGGGTATAGTGTAAAATGAATTAAAAATCACTTAAAACATTCACAATTCAGGCTAATCAAATTATTTATCATTTTAAATTAATTTAGAAACACTTAAGTATCTAACTTCAGGGTTTGTTGTAAGGAATTCCAGGTATCTGGAGCACAGAATCTGAAGGCTGTCTTTCCTAGATTTGAGTTGACCTTAGGAACCTGAAGTGACAACCAATCCTGAGAGTGTGTCTTATACTTGCCATTTTTCCATTTTAAAGGATAATAAAACATGCTGGTTTCGCTACACCCCGCCCCCTTTTGAAATTAGAAAAATACCAAAATCTGGGCGTGATCAGGTAATAATATAGGGGCTGAGCTCCAGGTATCAAACCACACCTCAGCAATTTTTTTCACTAGTAGCCAAAAGCTAATTTCTACTCTGGACAGCACTCACAGCGGCTGATTTGTTCCACTCTCTCTCTCTCTCTACCTCTCTCACTCATACACACACAAACAAACATGCTAGCTTCAGCTGCTGCCGAGCCCCATGTAGCCGAGGCAGAAGCAATGGTGGAGAATGAGAGGATGGGTAATGTTTTGGAGTGGTAGCCGGCAGCATGCATAGCCTCGTTTGGGCTTATAACGATGCGGCCAGCAAACAACAAATCACACGCTGTACAAATAGTTACCTATGCCATGTAGGCTACTCATTTTACACAGGCTGTACACACAGTGGTGCAGTGGTTAGCACTGTCGCCTCACAACAAGAAGGTACCGGGTTCGAATCCCGGCCGAGGGCATGTTCTCCCCGAGAGAATGTCTGTTGTTGAGAATCTTGGAGAGAATCTCCAAGAGAGAATGTCTGTTGTTGTAGGGACGTTGCAAAGGTAAACCTGTAGCACGTTGTAGCATATAATACAACTCCTGGTTCAACTATGCTTTATATAGGCTTTTTATTTTTAATAAAGTATATATTTATTTTTTATTACTTGCTAAGCTTGACTGAAAAACTAACTATCAAAAAACAAGGGACTATCAAGCTATAAAAAATATACCAAAAATAGGTTACTATAACTTACTATTCAAAAAAGCGAAACTGCAAGCTAGCTATATATATCGCTCGCTCGCTCTCTCTCCTATCTCCTCTCCGTCCACGCAGATCAACCACCGAACTATATAGAAAACAGTGAGATCAACCTCTGACACTGAGATTTGCTTTTATAGCTGGGGCGTAGCCTGCGCTTGCTCAAAAACGTCAGGGCGTAGCTGTACAGGTTTCAATTTCGTCACCGGGAGGAATACGTCAGCTGGATGAAGTTTCTGGCCAATGACAGACTGGACATGCAGTTCCTAACGTTTTACCACTAGAGACACTTTTGAGCCAAAGCCTTTGGGTTTATGCTGTTTTGCACTGACTGCAGTTAAATATCAAGATTTGTACTAGGATCAATCAGTAATACTTAGAAAAAACCAAATGTATCAGTTCTCATCTAAAATAAGTAGTTTTAGTGCTTTGTTACCCTTTAAAAGCAGTGTAACATATGGTGGCTGTTTTTCTTGTAGAACTGCTTTGTAAATAAACAAATACCAATGAAAATCTCTTCTAACAACAAGTGATGGCCAGCCAACTCTCTGGTAAAGAATGCAGTGATGGGTATGATAAGCATCACCCATAATAACCCTGAGGACCAAATGGTAAACCACATCCAGTGAACTCAAGTATCAGACAGGTGTCTATATATAACATCCCATAGTCCAAGGAAATGTTGTCTCGACAATCCTCTGCCTGCAGGACATAGGAAAACAGGAATCCTGTACAGGAAACCAAGCTTCATTCTTAATCCATTTGTGCAGATCCCCTAGTGGCAATGGTGCCGGCGCCAAGATTTTGCTCAACTCAAATATTAATTTCTCCTGCAACCAAACTATGAGCCTAACCAAACTCTGTGTTTTAGCTTTATTAGTACACGGTTCATGTGACAACTCAGCCGAATACAGTGTTTCTAAGTGTCACTATTGTCCCGTAGCAAGTCCATTAAACAAGCAACCCCCCAGCCAGTCTCGCCTGCAACTATACCTACCCATGCGTGACACAGTGGACAATATCGGCTATGTGTGAGATCATAAATATATTTTTTTACCACCAAAAATTTGTATTCCGTCATAGAAACAAGATAAACCCAACAATAGACCGATTGTATGCCAAAAAAGTCGTGAAAAGCCCTGCTCACTCAAATGCAAAATAAACATGTGAAATTCTTGTGTAATTATACCACGTCATTCTACTATAAATATCTGCTACTAAATATGAAAGAATATCCAATCCTACCATTGGTTTTACACATAGAGATGTCCCTTTCAAAATTCAGTGATCATTTATTGTCTGTGACAATCAGTTTGAGAAATATACAAACACTTTATAATGCTATTACACTATCTGAAACGCCAACGCCTGAGGGATATGCATGAGGAACATTTTTATCCTGAATATGTAAGTACTGCTTGTGATATTTCAAATATGTACTTTAGTTTTTCCACTCCGCCACAGTGTTGTGCCATATGTTCGATGTTATTATTTTCACATTTGAGTGCATTTCACAAACTGTAGTGTAAGCGTTCATAGGTGGGTCTGTCATGCTTTATGTTTGATTTGCCCTTAAGCTAGAGCATTTGCCAGCATTTTCCTGATGGTGGAATATTATTTTATTGTAATCTTATTGTAAACTGTTGCCTTTGGCTTGCTCTTGTGGGGGTGTAGGCTGGGTCTTTCTGGGTCTTTCTGTGAAGCATATTGTGACAACTGGTTGTGAAATGTGCTATATAAATAAATATTGATTTGATTTGATGGAACCCACGGTCTGGTATCTGTTAAGGCACTGTTCTAGTGCATGGATGGACCCAACGGTCTGGTATCTGTTAAGGCACTGTTCTAGTGCATGGATGGACCCAACGGTCTGGTATCTGTTAAGGCACTGTTCTAGTGCATGGATGGACCCAACGGTCTGGTATCTGTTTAGGCACTGTTCTAGTGCATGGATGGACCCAACGGTCTGGTATCTGTTAAGGCACTGTTCTAGTGCATGGATGGACCCAACGGTCTGGTATCTGTTAAGGCACTGTTCTAGTGCATGGATGGACCCAACGGTCTGGTATCTGTTTAGGCACTGTTCTAGTGCATGGATGGACCCAACGGTCTGGTATCTGTTTAGGCACTGTTCTAGTGCATGGATGGACCCAACGGTCTGGTATCTGTTTAGGCACTGTTCTAGTGCATGGATGGACCCAACGGTCTGGTATCTGTTTAGGCACTGTTCTAGTGCATGGATGGACCCAACGGTCTGGTATCTGTTTAGGCACTTTTCTAGTGCATGGATGGACCCAACGGTCTGGTATCTGTTTAGGCACTGTTCTAGTGCATGGATGGACCCAACGGTCTGGTATCTGTTTAGGCACTGTTCTAGTGCATGGATGGACCCAACGGTCTGGTATCTGTTTAGGCACTGTTCTAGTGCATGGATGGACCCAACGGTCTGGTATTAAATCTGGACCGTGCCAGTCCTGACTGTGGCAGGTAGCCCTACAGAGCAACATATAATTGGTGCTAGAGTTGCCAAGGGAGGGATTCAGCTGCCTGGGATGACAATGTCTCATCATGTACCGGTGGCCCCTGCTGGTTGCTTGGGTGCTCACGTTTAGCCTGTTTAACTGCACACAACATGCCTTCATTTGTTCATTTGAAAAAGCATTAAAAATGTTGATTAAAAAAACAGTTAGGTCTATAGTTTGTATTGTATTTGTATAGTAGTGTGACTGAGGGTTTACTGACCACCGCCAGCCTGTCTATCTTTGCAGAGATGACTATAACAACATCTCAGCCTTGGACCCAGAGAAACTCAACGTTTTCCGCACAGTTCGCGAGATCACAGGCAAGTCTGTGAGTTTGTGTCTGTGAGAGTTTTTGCGTGTGTATGCGAGAGTATTTGTATGTGTGTGTATGATAAAGTATTTGTGTTTGTGTATGTGTGAGAGCATATTTGCGTAGCTTGTGTATGGATGTGTGCGTGTGTGTGTGCAGACTGCACGTATGTGTGTGTAGTTTGTATGTTTGTGAGTGTGTGTGTGTGTGTGTGTGTGTGTGTGTGTGTGTGTGTGTGTGTGTGTGTGTGTGTGTGTGTGTGTGTGTGTGTGTGTGTGTGTGTGTGTGTGTGTGTGTGTGTGTGTGTGCATTATTTTGTGTGTGTTTGTGTTTGACTTACTTATCTGTCCCTGATTGGCAGACATCTTGAGTATCCAGTCTTGGCCTAAAGAAGTGAAGGATCTGTCTGTATTCTCCAACCTCACCACCATACGGGGACGATCACTGTTCAAGTGAGTGAGTGTGCGTGCAAGCGTGTGTGTATTAATAACAAAAAACTATGTTTTAAGTGAGAAGTTTGGCTTGGTAAAAAGCCACAAAAGACAGGAAATTCAAATGAGCACCACCAAGCCAAACTTTACACTCTACACTATCAGGGATTTCCAGTACTTCGTTGTTTTTTATACTGACTGCTGTATAGTTCTGTAGCTATGTTGGTCTATTGTATTTCAAAAAACATGTACTCATCACTGGGCAGATTGGTTTAAACCTTCTCTCAAGGAGCCTAATTCATACTCTTAGAGTATGTGCTGCCACCCATGATAGTGACCTGTATGAGAAGGATACGAGAGGTACGGTTATGGCACTGCAGACGCCTACTCCTTGTGACGCGATTTCGTCTACGGGCCAGAGACTACTGCTGAGGGAAAAGAAACCAGCCTAGAAGCACTCGCTGCATGCATTGATTTTACCTGACCTCACTTAAATGCCAAGGGGCCAGAGATTGCAGACAGTGTTCCACATTCTATCTAACCCTAACCCTAACCCTACCTAATCTGATCTTGCTTCCGCCATTGTAGCTTTGTAGCTACCTCGTTTTTAATTTTACCAACTAAAATAAATATTTTTGGAAGGGATTTACTGGGCCATATAATATTGCTGGCGGCCATATTTCTCCTGCGGGCTGCCAGTTGCCGACCTAGGCCCTACACCCTATACCATAACACTTAACTCTAACTCTAACCTTTTTGCCTCCATCTTCTGTCTACTGCTCCTTTCTTAAATTCTCACTGGCAAAACCCTCATACTCCCCATCTCTCCCTTCATCCCACATTCTATTCTTCCTTCTCTTCTACCCTCACTCCCTCCTTCCCTCTCTCTCTCTTGTCCCCTCCTCTTTCTCTGTTCCATTAACCTCTCCCTCTCTCTCTCCCTCCTTCGCTCTCCCTTTCTTCCTCCCTTATTCCTACTATCTGTTCCATTACCCTCTCTCTCCCTCACTTTTTCCCTCCCTCTCTCTCACCCTTGTTTGCTCTCTGTCATTACCCTCTCCCTCTCCCTCCGGGAGCTCTTTCTCTCATCTTACCCTCTTCCTCTTGCCTTCCCTCGCTCACTCCCTCTCTCTCTCTTTGTTCCACTGCCTTGTTCCTCTCTCAGGGGTTACTCTCTCCTAGTGATGAAGCTTTCCTCTCTTACGTCTATGGGCCTGCGTTCCCTGAAGGAGATCAGTGATGGTGGCATTTACATCAGTGGGAATAAGAATCTGTGCTTCCACCACACGGTCAACTGGACCCTGCTGTCTACTGGAGCCAAATCACACAAGCGGCTGTACACCATAAAGAATAACCGAGCCCCGACGGACTGCAGTGAGTCTCTCTCTCTCTCTCACACACGGACACACAAACACATGCACCCACACCCACGCGAACACACACACATATAGACACACATACACAAGTATGTATACACACATACATACACACACTTAAGCATACATTTATACATGCAGACACTTACACATATGCACGCATGCATCCATACTTACACAAAATTGCACGCACACACACACACACACACACACACACACAAGTATTATGAAAATAAGTATAATTTGAAATGATCAAACACCAGCCTGTGTATAGTTATGTCACATTGTGTGTGTGTGTGTGTGTGTGTGTGTGTGTGTGTGTGTGTGTAGTTGTAGAGGGGCATGTGTGTGACACGTTGTGTTCAGACGGTGGGTGTTGGGGCCCGGGGCCAGAGCAGTGTATCTCCTGTAAGAACTACAGCCGAGGAGGAACCTGTCTCTCCCACTGCAACTTCCTCACAGGGTGAGTGCGTCTGCCTGTGCAAACCTGCCCACAGCTGGCACAGACCTGTTACAAATCTACACAAACTAGCACTTATACATCCCCACGCCTTACCACTCCCTCCTACTAATAGGTTATGCTATTTTATGGGTTTAGGTTTCTTTTTTTTTAGAGCTGGTTATGGATGTAGTCTGTATGTATTTAGAATTTGTACTTTGTTTCTTGTTTTGCATAGTGATTTTGTGATCTTCACTTGCCGGTCTTGGAATGTTGTTAGCCAGGTCTGGCACCTACTAATATGAATTAATATTAAAACAAATTGAATAGATATTAAATAAAGATTACCATTGCTTATATTAATCAGGTTAATGCACTGTATGTTTCTCCTATGTTTTAAGTTGCTCTGGATAAGAGCTTGTGCTCAATGAATGTAATGTAATGCAGTGGCGACTGGTCAGAGGAGGCAAAGGGGGTTACGCTTGCTCAAGTTTGAGAGGGAGAAGAAAGATTTTTAAAAATAAACCAGGGGGGGTATTTCACAAGGCAGATATTTTACACAGATATTTTACATTACATCAGTAGTGGCAAGCACCATATAGAAACCTAGTTAAAAGGTTGAAACAGAGCAGAAACCAGCAGAGCAGTTCTATTCATGTCTCTTACTGTAAGACATGAATATAACTGGTAATAACGGGTATACAAATGAATAAACCAGGGGTATTTCACAAAGCAGGATTACGGAGTTAGCTGGATAACTGCATCGAGTAAAACCCGGAACAGCTCTTTTTACTTTAATCCATTTTCCAGATTTGGGAGGGTTCCGGGTTTTACTCAGTGCAGTTATCCAGCTAATTCCGTAATCCTGCTTTGTGAAATACCCCTGGTTTATTCATTTGTATACCCGTCTTACAGTAAGAGACATGAATAGAACTGCTCTGCTGGTTTCTGCTCTGTTTCAACCTTTTAACTAGGTTTCTATATGGTGCTTGCCACTACTGATGTAATGTAAAATATCTGTGTTTGTCCACATGAACAGGGCAAAGTTTTTACCGCCATCTTATTCTTTCTTTGTGTGCATTCTGTGTCCGTGTGTGTTTGTTTTTTGCGTGTGTGTGCCTGTGCGTGTGGCAGGGAGCCGCGGGAGTTTGCGGGGTTGAAGGAGTGTATGCCCTGTCACTCTGAGTGTCAGGTGCAGGAGGGTGCAGTCAGCTGCACGGGACCAGTACGTACTCTGTGCCATCACTGTTGCGTGCTCTGTGCTCTGATATCTGTTCTTTGTGTCCTGTGCTCTGATATCTGAGCTCTGTGCTCTGATATCTGGGCTCTGTGTTCTGATATCTGGGCTCTGTGTTCTGATATCTGGGCTCTGTGTTCTGATATCTGTGCTCTGTGTTCTGATATCTGGGCTCTGTGTTCTGATATCTGTGCTCTGATGTCTGTGCTCTATGATCTGTGTTCTGAGTAGGAAGTTAGAACAGCTTTAATTTCAGGATGAAGCTAGATGTGATGTTAAGGAGAAGCAAGGTTTGTTTGCAGTCCAGTTTGTCTTAGCTTCATTTGTTTCCTTTATATTCTTATATATGCTCTTATACGTGCTTGTTATTCATGCTATTATACATGCTTAAGTTACATATGCTCTTTTTGACAGCGAACTGTCCACCCTGCTTGTGTATTTTTTTCAGACAGGGGAAAGTGGATAGAATTATAGATAGAGGGGGAATCACAGAACAGAAAGTCCCATGGTGGGGAATTCAACCTCTGACCACACGGGAGGATTTGTCTATAGGTTGTGATTTGGCTGCCCTACTGACTGTGTTTCAATCTCTTTCATTATTGTTACTTGTGAAGGTTTTTCAGAGGGCTTAATGTAACTGATTCTTTAAATTTACCTGCCCCGCCCCGCCCTTCCTTGACCTGCCCTGCCCCGCTCTGCCCTTCCTCGACCTGCCCTGCCCCGCCCCACTCAGGGATCGGATGAGTGCGTGTCTTGTGCCAGCCTGCGGGACGGACCCCACTGTGTGTCCTCCTGCCCCAGTGGGGTGATGGGAGAGAATGGGCCCATCTTCAAATACCCCAACACCCAGGGCAGCTGTGAGCCCTGCCATCCTAACTGCACTCAGGGGTAAAGGCAAAGGCTGCTCTGTGTTTAACAGTGGGCTGTGTGTTGGGTAACTGTGTTTAACAGTGGGCTGTGTGTTGGGTAACTGTGCTTAACAGTGGGCTGTGTGTTGGGTAACTGTGCTTAACAGTGGGCTGTGTGTTGGGTAGCTGTGTTTAACAGTGGGCTGTGTGTTGGGTAACTGTGTTTAACAGTGGGCTGTGTTGGGTAACTGTTTAACAGTGGGCTGTGTTGGGTAGCAGTGTTTAACAGTGGGCTGTGTGTTGGGTAACTGTTTAACAGTGCACTGTGTTGGGTAGCTGTGGTTAACAGTGGGCTGTGTTGGGTAGCAGTATTTAACAGTGGGCTGTGTGTTGGGTAACTGTTTAACAGTGCACTGTGTTGGGTAGCTGTGGTTAACAGTGGGCTGTGTTGGGTAGCAGTATTTAACAGTGGGCTGTGTGTTGGGTAACTGTTTAACAGTGGGCTGTGTTGGGTAACTGTGTTTAATAGTGGGCTGTGTTGGGTAGCAGTGTTTAACAGTGGGCTGTGTGTTGGGTAACTGTTTAACAGTGCACTGTGTTGGGTAGCTGTGGTTAACAGTGGGCTGTGTTGGGTAACTGTATAACAGTGGGCTCGGTGTTGGGTAGCTGTGTTTAACAGTGGACTGTGTGTTGGGTAACTGTGTTTAACAGTGGGCTGTTTTGGGTAACTGCGTTTAACAGTGGGCTGTGTTGGGTAACTGCTTTTAACAGTGGGCTGTGTTGGGTAACTGTGTTTAACAGTGGGCTGTGTGTTGGGTAACTGTTTAACAGTGCGCTGTGTTGGGTAGCTGTGGTTAACAGTGGGCTGTGTTGGGTAACTGTTTAACAGTGGGCTTTGTGTTGGGTAGCTGTGTTTAACAGTGGACTGTGTGTTGGGTAACTGTTTAACAGTGGGTTGTGTTGGGTAGCAGTGTTTAACAGTGAGCTGTGTGTTAGGTAACTGTGTTTAACAGTGGGCTGTGTTGGGTAACTGTGTTTAACAGTGGGCTGTGTTGGGTAGCAGTGTTTAACAGTGGACTGTGTGTTGGGTAACTGTGTTTAACAGTGGGTTGTGTTGGGTAGCACTGTTTAACAGTGAGCTGTGTGTTAGGTAACTGTGTTTAACAGTGAGCTGTGTGTTAGGTAACTGTGTTTAACAGTGGGCTGTGTGTTGCAGGTGCTCCGGTCCCAGCCTGTATGACTGCTCCTCAGACAGAGATGTTCCCAGGTCAGTGTTTCCCTCTACTGGCCACAGTGTGGCACTACATGCTACACTACCAAAGGCTACATCATTGGTGACATACAGTTCTCTAGCCTCTGTCTGGATTCCTTTCCCCTGTGCGCGTGTGCGCACACACACACACACACACACACACATTCACGATATTATGTGCTTGTCTCTCCTCCAGCCCACATACAGCAGCGATCGTGTGTGGTGTACTGGTGTGTTTGATAGTGGGCCTGGCCATCTTCGTGCTCAGCGTGCTGTACCGACGGGGTCTGGCTATCCGCCGCAAACGAGCCATGAGACGCTACCTGGAGAGCGGAGAGGTGAACCCGACACGGGAGATGGGAGACACCAACAATTACAATTGCCAACTCACTCATTTTAGAATATGCTTTTAGCCAGAGGGACTTACAAAAGTGCATTTCATATGGTAAAACACCACAAGAGCTAGAGATTACAATCACATATGTAAAGAGTTACAATCACATATGTAAGTGTGAATATGTGTGTGACCATGTGTAAGTTTGTGTACGCATGCGTGTGTGTGCCTATGTGTGCATGTGTGAGCACCTGTGATAAGAAACTCAGTAGCATATGAGATTGCAGTATCAAGAAACCCTATATTTGACACTTTTTCACGAGTTGCATGTTTCATGGTGAGTTCCTCTGTGTGTGACTCAGAGTTTAGAGCCCTTGGACGCGGGTGAGAAGGGGGTGAAGGGCCACACGCGGATTCTGGGGGCTCCAGAACTGCGCAAGGTCAAGCTTTTGGGCTCTGGTGTGTTCGGAACAGTGCACAAGGTAACACTCCGTCGGCCTCTCTGAAAACAAGGTTAATAATGAGAGTAAGTCTGTGATTCTGATTGGTTGATTGGTTTCCCACAGGGGGTGTGGCTTCCTGAGGGGGATTTGGTGAAAATCCCAGTGGCCATAAAGACCATACAGGACCGCTCCGGCAGGCAGACCTTCACTGAGGTCACGGATGTAAGACATACATACATACACACACACACACAAACTGCTCTATCTGCACTCTACTCAAGCTGAAGTACAGACTTCCAGAGCCAGGCACATTCATAAGCTCAGAGGTGTTGATAAATGTCCTGCTGTTGCTGTTGCTAATGTCTGTCTCCATCCACAGCACATGTTGGCAATGGGTAGTCTGGACAGCCCGTATGTAGTCAGGCTGTTGGGCGTCTGTCCAGGTGCCTGTCTGCAGCTGGTCACCCCTCTCAGCACCCAGGGGTCCTTACTCGAGCACATCAGGCAGCACCAGGACAGTCTGGACCCCCAACGCCTTCTCAACTGGTGTGTGCAGATCGCCAAGGTGAGGCACTGCAGGGAGAAGTGTGCAGGACAGGCCAGGAATGTGTGTGTGTGTGTGTGTGTGTGCGTGCACGTGTATATACAGTGCACTTCAAAAGTGTTAGGACAGTGACACGTTTTTTGTTGTTTCGGCTCTGCACTCCAGCATATTGGATTTGAACAGTGACTATGAGGTTAAAGTGCAGACCTTCAGCTTTAATTTGAGGGTTTTTACATCCATATCGGGTGAACCGTGTAGCAATTGTAGCCATTTTTACACATAGCCCCCCCCCCCTTTTTAGGGCACCAAATGTAATTGGACAAATTAACATAAACTTAAATAAAATCATATTTAATATTTGGTTGCATATCCTTTGCATGCCATGACTTCCTGATGTCTGTGAACCAACAACATCAAAAGACTTGATATCTTATTTTCAGGTACTCTTACAAGCGATGGGTCACAGACATCAGAAAGTCATGGCATGCAAAGGATATGCAACCAAATATTAAATATGATGACTTTATTTAAGTTTATGTTAATTTGTCCAATTACTTTCGGTGCTCTAAAATTGGGAGGACTATGTGTAAAAATGTGCTACAATTGCTACACGGTTCACCCGATATGGATGTAAAAGCCCTCAAATTAAAGCTGAAAGTCTGCACTTTAACCTCATAGTCCCTGTTCCATTTCAAATCCAATGTGCCAGAGTACACAGCCAAAACAACAAAAAATGTGTCACTGTCCTAACACTTTTGGAGTGCACTGTATATGTACGTATGTGTGCATGAATATGTATGTGCATGCGTGTGTGTGTGTGTGTGTGTGTGTGTGTGTGTGTGTGTGTGTGTGTGTGTGTGTGTGTATGCATGCGTGTGTGCATAGTACAGAGTCACAGCAGCGTCTCCCCCACAGGGCATGTTTTACCTAGAGGAGCACCACATGGTCCACAGGAACCTGTCAGCGCGCAATATCCTGCTTAAGAGTGACTACATTGTCCAGGTCTCTGACTACGGCATCGCCGACCTGCTCTATCCCGATGACAAGAAGTACTTCTACAGTGAGGTCAAGGTATTCAGGACCACAGCACTCACAACACATCCGCTGATGTGCAGAGGTAGCGATCCAGGAAACAGCAGGATATGGGGGGGCTACAGGATGGCTCACCCTGTTAATGTCCTGGTATATCATCTCTCTTTCGCAATCAGGCCGACAAGTCCGTTTTCTTTGCCCCGTATGTTTGGAGCAACGTCTATGTGCACAGAGGCCAGCTTGGCCGTGGTCAAGTTATTCTAACACCCACCCCAAACCGGACACGTGCGAGCGTCTGCGTTGGTCTCCGTCACTTCAAAATAATTAACGCGTCTATTATAATCAATTGTGAAACCTACACCAGCCGTGTGCGTCACGTCACGTTATGCTTCACCCTGCGTTGCTTCTCGCCCCTGTTTCTATTTGAGACGCGATGCTCCAGACCTCCTTGTGCAAGTCCCACCTTCGCCAATTGAATGGGGGGAAAAAGACCCGCCCTCGATGTTAACGATTGGTTCTTTTGTATCCATTGCGTGATTACTGAACGTGTCTCGTGTCGGTATACTATTTTTTTGACGCAACCCAGACTGATGCAGACGCTCGCTCGCGTCCGGTTTGGGGAGGGTGTTAGAAACACAGTAACCCTTTGAGGATGTCTTGCCCTCTTGTTTGACCTTTCAGTAGCATCAATCGCAAAAAGTTCCTTGAGAAAACCGTCTTCCACTGGGAATCCGACCCATACGCACAGTTGTGCAACGCTCTCATCTAGTACCATGCTAAATAACGGAGCCGCAGAAATGTCCTCAGTTGTCGAACGACTTTTTGCGAGTATTTCCATTGTTCTAATTGCGGTTGGGTTGGACAGCTGCATTCCGTTCATTGTTTTCAGGATCACTTTCAACTGTTGTTGAAATCGGCATACAAGAATTTGGCTGATCGTAAAAAAGTACTCTTTAACTATCTTTGCATCAGTAACCGCTTTCTTGTGTTTGGCTAAGATCCACAGATCCACTTTCCAAAGATGCCGCAGTCAGATTTGCTTTCAGCTCGAGATTTTTTCATAAGCTTCAGCTGGCCTTTGAGCATTGCCGGCAGTAGTTTAATATGCTTTTTGCGCAAGTTTCTACTGGTGGATTTTTACTATTGCAATCCTCATGTACACTTGTGAAATGATGTTCAAGATTACTGCGTTTGAGGACAGCTATTGATTTTGTGTATATGGGATATGTTGGCTTTGAGCCACATTCACTCAATACAAATAGAAACTCATCAGTCCATTTTTCCTGAAAATATCTATTTTCATTTTCGACTTGACACGGTTTTTTATATTTCGGTTTTTCTATGTTTGTGTCAGTGATACCTTTTGGTCTGACCTCAACATCACAAGCAACAATTTTTCTGGTGAGGGAGCGATTCATTGTACCATTTCTGCCGTGCCAATTACTTCAGTCAAATGGTGAACAACACATTACCCTCGGGTAAGCTCTGCTGAAATGGCAGAGTTTTCTTCGTTGGTAGGCTGACTCGCTCAAGTAACCCCATGTGCTGCCATCTAGTGGTCTAGTTATGTTACTTCTATGTTTGCAGAGGTTTATATGTAAGATACACTATATAGCCAAAAGTATGTGGACACCCCATAGTCTGGGGCTGTTTTTCATGGTTCCGGCTAAGCTCCTTATTTCCAGTGAAGGAAAATCTTAAAGGGATAGTTCGGAATTTTGAACATAATGTCTCAATTACGACTTACCCATGATATAGTTGATTGATGCAAACCATTTTCAGTGAATTCCATGCTGTCCCTTCTTTTGGACATACACACGTTGCTAATGCTAGCACAACTCTAAGGTAACTGGTAGCATCCACTACCAAACACTACACAGTGCACCCAAAGCAAATAAAATACGACGATAGTCTATCGGGGTTATTTTGAGTGTTTATACCATCATTTTTGAAGTCAAACTATAGTTGAATCCTTTACTTTGTGCTGACCTATATTCTCTGTGGAATTACGGCGGCGGAGCGATACTTTACGTTACCTATGAATGTAGTGCCGGTACTGGTGGACTACAACAACAAAGAAGAGCAACAAGTTGCAATGGCCACGTTCGCTCCGCCGCCGTACTTCCACAGAGAATATAGGTCAGCACAAAGTAAAGGATTCAACGATAGTTGAACTAACTATCCCTTTAACACTACAGTATACAATGACATTGTAGACAATTCTGGGTTTCCAACTTTGTGGCAACAGTTTGGGGAAGGCCCTTTCCTGTTTCAGACTGACAATGCCCCCGTGCACAAATAGAGGTCCATACAGAAATGGTTTTTCGAGATCGGTATGGAAGAACTTGACTGGCCTACACAGAGCCTTGACCTCAAACCCATGAAACACCATTGGGATCAATTGGAAAGCTGACTGCAAGCCAGGCCTAATGCCCCCACGACAGTGTCCAACCTCACTAATGCTCTTCTGACTGAATGGAAACAAATCCATACAGCAATGATCCAACATCTTGTGGAAAGCCTTCAGAGAGTGGAGGCTCTTATAGCAGCAAATGGGGACCAACTCCATATTAATGCCCATGATTCTGGAATGAGATGTTGGATGAGCAGCTGTCCATATACTTTTGGCCATGTAGTGTATCTGCCATTTAGAACTTTTGTGTGTATAAAGGATTCCCTCATGGGTCGCAGAATGAAGAACACTGTTCTAGTGCATGGATGGGCCCCATGATTGGGTATGGAGTCCGGATCATGCCAATGCCCACAGGGCAACATGTAATTCACTCTAGCATCACCCAGGGGTTGTGTCCAAATCAGAGCCCTATTTACTGTCTGCTATGTCCTGTGTACTAGCATACTATGTACTGTTTACTGCATACTGTTTAGTATGTGACATGCACTATGCAAAAAATAATATGAAAGGGCGTTGATTCGGACACAGCCAGGGAGAAAGGGTTCCTGTAGGCCAAGATGATGGCATCCACTCCCAACCATAGACTGTTGAAAAAATATGAGTGTGTGTGTGACTGTGATATCACCCATCAACTTTCCAAGGGCTTGTGAAAAGCGTTTTGAAGCTGCGGAAGTGCTGCCAAGTTGTACAAAAATTGGAGCCAGAGACTGCTGAGTAGGGAGCAGGGGGGCCCTTATATGGTGATTAAGTCCGGTTCGTCCACTAAGTGTGTGAGATACTAGTGACGCGCAGTAACTAGGAAATTCCACAAGCTGTCACGGATTGTTCCACACAATATTAATACATTGTCCAAACGACACAATAACTTAATAAATCAGCACATTGGGAGACGTTAGAGGAAGAAAAAGCACCTATTGCGACTACATGTTCTCGTGGGAAAAAAATGTATTGACTTCATATTTTGACTGCATTTGATACCATTGACTTGCATTGAAAAACGGGCCTGAAAGACATATACTGGAGTCAACCAGTTGGGTGTGCTGCACATGAAGCATCATCTTCTGACTCATGCCTGTGCAAGCAGCAGTGTGATGAGAAGCTGCGACTGATGTCACTCTTATTTACTGCACAACTTCCAATCTGTGATTTCTTTGTTTTTTAGGCCCCGATAAAATGGATGGCTTTAGAGAGCATACTGTTCCGCAGATACACACATCAGAGTGATGTATGGAGCTACGGTGAGTGTGTTTGTGTGTGTGCCTGTGTGTGTGAGAGAGAGAGAGTGCACATGTGTGCCTATGTGTTATGGTGTAAAGGGGTTTTAGTGTCTGGCGCTGCTCACATTCTGCTGTATACAGGAGTCACAGTGTGGGAGATGATGTCATTTGGGGCGGAGCCTTATGCTACGACACGGCCCCAGGAAGTGCCAGACCTGCTGGAGAAGGGGGAGCGTCTGTCTCAACCCCACATCTGCACCATCGACGTCTACATGGTCATGGTGAAGTGTGAGTCCCTGTTCTCTGACGCACACACACACAGACATAGACACACACATTGGCACACATACACCCACTGCAGCTGAAATGCATACCCTCCTTTAACATACTCACCTGTGAGCCGGTGCTGTTTTACACTGTACCGATCCGATCGCCCTGTA
This sequence comes from Synaphobranchus kaupii, assembly GCA_029718625.1. Lineage (NCBI taxonomy): Eukaryota > Metazoa > Chordata > Actinopteri > Anguilliformes > Synaphobranchidae > Synaphobranchus > Synaphobranchus kaupii. Next base: position 25,531,117 of record CM056380.1, read on the forward strand.
ATACAGGAGAGTGTTGGCACTGATCAGAGGAGAGGCCTCTCTTTCTAACAACTGGTCGCTTTATGCGCATGGCACATGTTTTAGAGGAGACACCCCACAGGACCCTGGACCCAATTTAAACCCATCTAGTCTGACTAAACCACTCCAGTCATAGTTGACGAATGGCAGAGCCTAGACTAGTGATCTCTAGACTATAGAGCCCAGCCTATGGGGAGTGCTTTATCAACTGACCCCTTCCGGAACTGTCACTGTTAACACACATAATAATAATTATTATTATTATTATTATTATTATTACTATTATTATCATTATTGTTATTATTATTATTTTCCCATGCTCAATGCACTTTACCAAAGTAAAAAAATACTTTAAATTATTATATTAATACAATTAAACATATCAGATATCTCTATATGTACTGTGTTCTGCAGCATCAAAATTTCCTCTCTTTTTCGGCAGGTTGGATGATTGACGAGAATGTCAGGCCTACTTTCAAGGAACTGGCCAATGAATTCACACGAATGGCGAGAGACCCGCCCCGTTTCCTTGTAATGAAGGTAAGGTGAGGCGGCTGGTGGTTGGGGGTAAGGTTCCATTGGTTGTTATGCTGCATTCACGCCATATGGGAACTACAGTTTGAACGACTTGCTTGCTCGTAACAACAACTTGCAAGCATTCATGCATTGACCTCGGATGAAACTGTTTAACACCACGATCACCAGAGATTTGGGGAGGGTCTCCAAGATCAGTGAAAATATGGAGGTTTGCCAGAAACTTTTGTTTTAGTTAACTATCGCCGTTTTGGCTTGTTTTGCCAAAGTTTGCTGAACATTTGATTATTTTTTCAGATTATTTGTTGAAAATATGCTTCTTTCTTACGTTTTCACCACAGAATTTGCCACCATGCTTGGTAGGCTGTTGTAGGCCATTTCTGCACTGGTGACACCAAGTGGGATAAATCAGAGTACAAAGTAAAACCCAGAGTTCACAAGTAGAATTTTTACGTCTTGAAACCTGACGTGAACGGTATTTCCAAGTTGGAAGCTTGTAGTTAGCATCTCTCCCATATGATGTGAACGCAGCATTACATCAGGATAAAGATTCTGGAAATTCTGTGGCTGCATAAATGAACCCCTCATACCTGTCCCCGCCCCCCAGATGCAGAACAGCCAATCAGATCCAGCCGCAGATGAACCCCTTCAGAGAGGTGTGGAGGCGGGGCTAGCAGACCCAGAAGTGGGGGGGCTGGATGAAGTCACGGCTGCACGTCCTTTTTACCGGTCCCTGAGGAGGAGCAGTTCCCGCCAGCCTTCTGAGTCTCACCGGGTAGGGTGAAGCCCCACTGTCTGTCTCAATCCATCCGTTAGCTTGACTCACAGCTGCTTTGGTCTGTCTGACCGGGTAGGGTGAAGCCCCACTGTCTGTCTCAATCCATCCGTTAGCTTGACTCGCAGCTGCTTTGGTCTGTCTGACCGGGTAGGGTGAAGCCCCACTGTCTGTCTCAATCCATCCGTTAGCTTGACTCGCAGCTGCTTTGGTCTGTCTGACCGGGTAGGGTGAAGCCCCACTGTCTGTCTCAATCCATCCGTTAGCTTGACTCGCAGCTGCTTTGGTCTGTCTGACCGGGTAGGGTGAAGCCCCACTGTCTGTCTCAATCCATCCGTTAGCTTGACTCGCAGCTGCTTTGGTCTGTCTGACCGGTGGCACACAGACTGGTGGGGAGTCAAAATAAGGCTATGTGGGGAAATTCTCTGGAGTTTCAGGAGGTGCAGTTGACTCTCTCTTCCCTAACCCTCCTCTCTCTTTCTCTCAAATACATACTCCTTCAGATGTGTCCATGCGTCACTGACCTTAATGCACCTCCCCTCTCTTTCTCTCAAATACATACTCCTTCAGATGTGTCCATGCGTCACTGACCTTAATGCACCTCCCCTCTCTTTCTCTCAAATACATACTCCTTCAGATGTGTCCATGCGTCACTGACCTTAATGCACCTCCCATATCTTTCTCTCAAATACATACTCCTTCAGATGTGTCCATGCGTCACTGACCTTAATGCACCTCCCCTCTCTTTCTCTCAAATACATACTCCTTCAGATGTGTCCATGCGTCACTGACCTTAATGCACCTCCCCTCTCTTTCTCTCAAATACATACTCCTTCAGATGTGTCCATGCGTCACTGACCTTAATGCACCTCCCCTCTCTTTCTCTCAAATACATACTCTTTCAGATGTGTCCATGCGTCACTGACCTTAATGCACCTCCCCTCTCTTTCTCTCAAATACATCCTCCTTCAGATGTGTCCATGCGTCACTGACCTTAATGCACCTCCCCTCTCTTTCTCTCAAATACATACTCCTTCAGATGTATCCATGCGTCACTGACCTTAATGCACCTCCCCTCTCTTTCTCTCAAATACATACTCCTTCAGATGTGTCCATGCGTCACTGACCTTAATGCACCTCCCCTCTCTTTCTCTCAAATACATACTCCTTCAGATGTGTCCATGCGTCACTGACCTTAATGCACCTCCCCTCTCTTTCTCTCAAATACATACTCCTTCAGATGTGTCCATGCGTCACTGACCTTAATGCACCTCCTCTCTCTTTCTCTCAAATACATACTCCTTCAGATGTGTCCATGCGTCACTGACCTTAATGCACCTCCTCTCTCTTTCTCTCAAATACATACTCCTTCAGATGTGTCCATGCGTCTCTCTCCCCCTCCCTCTCTCTGTCTCTCTCTCCCCCTCCCTCTCTCTATCTCTCTCTCTTCCTCCTCCTTCTCTCATCAAAACCACATTAAAGTTGCATTATTGGCATGAAATACAGATGTAAATATTGCCAAAGCACACAGAAATCAATTAAAATATAGATGTACAGTAAAGTATTAAAATAATCTCTCTCACACACACAGAGTGTGAGCACTCCATCCGGCCCTGCGGAATATCTGCCGATGACCCCCAGCAAAGGAGACGACCCCCTACAGGTCAGCCACTCCCGGGCGAACACACACACACAACCAATATGCCCTTTCCAGCAGGGGGAGACAAATTCAGCCCCCCACCCCACTCCCTCACGCTGCATGCAAACTACTGCCTGTTACTCATGCTATACCCACCTCCCCCCTCCCCCCTCCCCCCCCCAGGTGAGTTTACCTGGTCCCCGTTTCAGCCCGGCACGGACTCTGTCGGAGAGCTCAGAGGCGCAGAGCGTCGCTATGGAGGCGAGAGAGAGCATCTCATTGGCCGGCAGCTTGCGCAGGCTCCGGTCTCGTACGGACAGCGTGAAGGCCCCTCCCCAGCACAGGGGCCCATCGCCCCCCCGGGGGACCACACCCACGGATACAGAGGAGGACCCCAATGGATATGTGCTACCAGGGGGGTCCCATACCCCTGAGAGAGGTGACTCATGGGGGGGTGGTTGGAGCTCAGGGATTTGTCTTTATGATTAATGCACTCCGTTACACTGGGGAGTGTGTTTTCTACCGGGGGGGGGGTTAGAGGCTACCATATGCTGTCAATCACTTGGTGAATACAAGCTATTCAGAAACATTTTGCTGTCCACTGCAAAGCATTATAATTTCATTGGGTTTAGTCAGTGACGGACTGATACACAGCCCACCCATATTTAGGGATCATGAGGCCAGGCAGTGCATGTTCTGTGTGTCTGTGTGTGTATGAGTGTTTAGTGCGTGTCAGTATTTGCTGTGTGTCTGTATGCATGTCCAATGAGTGTGTGTGTTTAGTGTGTCTGTGATTAGTGTCTGTGTGTAGCGTGTGTGTTCAGTGAGTGACTCTGCTGTGTTTAGCGTGTGTTCAGTGTGTTACTGTGTGTTCAGTGAGTGTGTGTAGTGTGTGCCTGTGTGTGTGTTCAGTGAGTGTCTGGGCTGTGTTTAGTGTCTGTCCATGTGTTTAGTGCATTTGTATTCAGTGTGTGCATGTATTGTGCGTGTCCCGTGTGTGTTCAGTGTGTGTTTCGTGTGTTTGTGTGAGCGTTCAGTGAGTGTGTTTTTGTTCAGTGTGTGTCTATGCATGTTCTTCTGTTTATACTGTGTGTCTTTTTGAATGTTTGAGTGTATTACTAACACAAGTGCATGTCTGATCTGATTTAAGATTTCTGAACAAATTATGATTTACTGTATGTTTCTTGTATTGTTTTTGTCAGTGTTGCTGTTTTCCATTATTAAAATGCGCGTGTACAAAATAACATAATTACATACAAACCCCAATTCCAAAAAAGTTGAGACAGTATGTAAAATGTACATAAAAGCAGAAAGCAGTGATTTGTAGTGGGACTAGATTAAGCTGTAAATTACAGGGGAATAGTATGGAACCCATGGTTGGCTAAATGGCTGTAAATCATCAAGGGTCTGAGGTATCAACCAAGCCTAAATCCATCACTCTGCTGCCAGATATGCAGTAGATATGGATGGATCAGTTTAATGATGGTTTTTCCTGACTCATTTTCCTATTGAACTCTATGGAAAAATAAGTCAGGAGAAACTACCCTTAAAGTGATCCATCCATATCTACTGCATATCTGTTAGCAGAGTGATGGTTTGTAGCTCATTGGTTGGTTTGATACCTCAGACCCTTGATGACTTACAGCCATTTAGCCAACCATGGGTTCCATACTATTCCTGTGTAAGTTACAGCTTAATCTAGTCCCACCCCCCAATTCCCATAGAGATCCATTCAAATGCAGAGAGGTTATAGTATCGCTTCTGATATCATTTTATACCTAGTCATGATAGCATCACCTGTTTACCTGTGGAATGTTCCAAACAGGTGTTTTTAAAATTTTTAGATCTTTTTTTACCCCTGTCCCAACTTTTTTTGGAATGTGTTGCAGGCTTCAAATTCGGAATTAGTGTATACTTACAAAAATCAATAAAGTTGATGAGGTAAAACATTAAATATCTTTTCTTTGTACTGTTTTCAATTAAATATATGTAACTGAGAATTTACAAATCACTGCTTTCTGCTTTTATGTGCATTTTACATACTGTCCCAACTTTTTTGGAATTGGGGTTTGTACTTAGGAAGTACTTTGTTTTCTAACTCTCGTTGTACAGGAGCACCTGCTAAATTAATGCATTGCTAAATGAGTGCAATGTGACCTTACATGGGAATTGGAACATTTAAAACGTTGCCTATTCTTTTTTGAAAAATGAATTCTTCTTTAACTTCATCGTAGAGAGTCTGCTGTCACGCTCGGCCTCACGAGACACTCCACCTGGTGGGAGAAGCCTGCTGTCTCCACCCAGATCCTTCACTGACCCCGCCCCCGAGGCATACGAATGCATGGACAGCCAGATTCCCCTGAACCTGCTCTCCCCCCGGCAGAGAAGCAGGAATCAGGCCTCCCCGTCCTGCAGTAGCAGCCTCTCACCAGGAGGGAGAGATGCAGAGAAGAGCCCAGGGAAAGAGCAGAGCAGAGCCCCCACTGCTGCTGAACCAATCAAAATCGGTACCATTGGAGAGAAAGCAGCAGAGCGCCATGACACTTCACCGCCAGCAGAGGGAAACAGAGGCAAGGACTATCCCGGAGCAAATTCTACAGACAGAGGAGAAGAGCAGCATCGGGAACCAGATTCTGTACAGTATGAATATATGGACATCCGAAGCAATGAGCTGGACTGCAGTGAACGCGAGCATGCCCCCCGAGAGAGTGGTGGCCAATCTGCAGGGGCAGAGGGAGAGGATGACGTTGAGGAAAGAGTGGGAGGTGAGAGGAGGAAGGAAGAAGAGGAGGATGAGGACGAGGTGGAGGAGGAAGAGTATCAGTACTCAAACAGCCAGCCCAGATTCCGGCTCAGCCTGCAAGGAAGGGTTGGGGTCAAAGGTCACCAAAGAAGGGAAGGGGAAGCGGACGCATGCGAGTACGAGGAGATGGAGGCCTTGGCCATGGCCCGAAGAGACCGGGTAGAGTACCAGAATGTCCAGGAAGAGGGCGCGCCTGAGGGGCACGAGCGGGCGGGGCTGAGGGCATACCTGAAGGTGCGTGCAGGTGTGGGGGAGCCAGGCGGAGATTGCTCCTTTGACAACCCTGACTATTGGCACAGCAGGCTGCTGCTGAAGCCCGACGCTGTATGCACGTAACGGTCGAGAGAGCGGGGAGGGGGCACCGTGCCTAAAGATACCTGCCTTTGACCTTTAACCCTTGTTGTGGTAGGAAGGGTCAAACGTGTCCTTTAATTTATAAAATTTATCATGCAGCCAGTTTACTAACACACAAGTCCTCACGTCTGTCTGCAAGCCAGTCGGGTGCTGTGTTTTCTTTTTGTTTGTTTTTTTCTACTGTATTCTGACTGAAAATGAAAAGGGAATAAATCCACCTGCAATCACTGAAAGGAAATGTAGCCGTGCATTCTTATATGAATGGTTAGCGTTTCCCTGTTCTTCTAATCTATATGTCTCTGGGTTTACAAGGGGTCCTGTGTTTACGCCATAGGCCCGATCCCTGTGTATATGTACAAGTGAAGTGTATTACTAAGTTAAGTGGAGAACAGTGGACAATAAAAGTAAGATAATTGTGGAAGATGACTGTGTACACTGTTTTAATATCAGAACAAATTGTATTATTGCTTGTTTTTGCGATTATTTTTGTATTGTTTTGTATCAATAAGTATTTTTTAATTATGAGAGTTTCTGAATGGAGTAAAAATATTTTTTAATGTCCTTTGTTTCATTTTAGTTTTTATTTGGCTCATCCTGCTGACTGTATTACAGCCCTCATAGTCCCGCATGCATGCATAGGTTCGGTGAACTGACCTGTTAAGAGCAGTCACCACTACTAGTTAAACAAAACTGCTAGATTAATTCAAGAATTTCTGAGACACCCCCATGACACTGTTTGTCACATACATTAAATACAGCATTCTATTCATCATAAGAACATGCACATCCTGTACCGCAATGAGAATGGAGTTTATTTTATATTCCATAAAGTAATAAACGAGGAAAGGAGATTTACTTCCAATAAATATGTTGAGTTGGGACGGAGTAATTTGTGTCTGGTCTGATTCGTTGTCACCTCCCACAGTCTTTATTAATTTAGGCTACATATTTGAAGGATCTTGAAAGCATCATTGCAGGCAGCTGTTTGTAAAGACTTTACTGAAACCTATGAATAAAATGAGATGCAGGGACAGTATTTCTCCTGTTCAGGCTACTGAGCTTGAGTTTAATTCGGTGGCGATTTTTCCATAGAGTTCAATAGGAAAATGAGTCAGAAGAAACCCTTAAAGTGATCCATCCATATCTACTGCATATCTGGCAGCAGACTAATGGTTTCAGCCTCGTTTCATACCTCATTCATACCTTATAGCCATTTAGCCAACCATGTGTTCCATACTATTCCCAAATCAATCACTTTCTGACCTCTCCCTTTTAGATTTGAACACATTTTTTTATGCATTTTAACCTATATGAATGTTAGAATAAGGATTGATTAACCAGAATGGCCACCCATTCAGGAGAAAAGGGGACCTCAAAGTTGACCTATATTGGACCCCCCACCCTATCTAAAGACACAAATATCTTCTTCAAAAATAAATATAACGGTATGGTTCTCAGAAAGCTTACAAAAAAACGTATCCGCAATTTCAATACTTTTGGTCCAAAATAAATACAGTAAATATGCAAATTAGGTGAGTTTTTGTTCATTTGAAAAAAACATTTTTTTTTTTTCATTTTTTAAATATGGTATCGGGTAGACACTTATTTACATCTCCGGAGGTTTTTCATTTCAGCATATAAAACATGCTGAGAGTTTCCCTCACTGTCCCTCCAATAACAAACAAAAGGATGACTGATGGCTTGTGACTTGTTCCAATGGTGAGACTGTGCTTCATCCTGGATGACGAAACTGTAATTCTCCACAAAATCTCCAACTACCAGGACTTCATTTTCTTACAGGAGCTCATCCCTGAGCTGCTTATAATATTGACTCTGCATTTTGGCGATGAAGTCATTCTGACGGGAATGCAAGAAGATGGTTTGTGAATGAATCAATGAACCGATCACCAGGCTCAGAGATGGTCTGAAGGGTACTTCTGTCTGTTGTAGTCCACTTCTTAAATTCAGCCCTTGACCAGTGGCTTCACATGGCTTTGCACTACATACCTTTTTGCTGACTTGGGCTTCCTTATTATGTCATTTCATTTTAATTTTCTATTTTTCAGTCATGTGATTATAAACAAATGGGAAAATTGAAGTAATATTTGAGGTGAAAAAGAAAATCATAGGCAACATTAAGGATTGTGTAAGACTACCCTACCCACCATACTACCTAAGTTAGACTTCATTCATGTTATGATTATTGAATCTTCACCGGATATTTTTATTCTAACTGAAACGTGGCTGTCAAAAAATATTTCAAATTCTGACATTACTTTAACTGTTTATAATTTATTAAGATGTGACAGGAAAGCTTAAGGTGGTGGGGTACTGATTTATGTAAAAAATTGTTATACGGCTCGTGAACTGGTCGCTTCTTCAGCCCCAAAGAAGTTTGAATATATTGCACTAGAAATCTCCCTTAGCAGCGGCGTACATTTTAATGTTATTGGTGTTTATAGGCCTCCCTCAGCTATCAGTGAGGCAATGGAAGATATTGCAAAACTAATGTCAACTAATGCCTCATCTGAACTAATTGTAATGGGTGACCTCAATCTGGACTGGCTTTCTAATAACTCAATTGGACTAAAAGATCTATGCAGTGAATTAAATCTTTCTCAGTTGATCTCCAAACCCACAAGACGCAATACAAAAAACCCCTCTAAATCTACATTAATTGATGTCATTTTGACTAATAGGCTGCATAAATATTCAGCTTGTGGCGTTTTTGCACAGGATATTAGCGATCACAGTCTAATTGTGTGTGTTAGAAATGCCAAATGCCAAAAATACAATGCCAGTGTCATTTCAAAAAGGAATTTTAAAGATTTTGTAGAACAGGGTTTTCTATGGGATTTATTTTATTCTGACATATAAATAACTTGTTCCATCCCTGAGCCTGACCAAGCCTTGGATCATTTCTCTCAAGTCTTGACAAACATGACAAACATGCCCCCCTTAAAAAATTCCAAATAAAAAAACGATCGAATCCCTGGTTCTCTGCAGATCTCTCTGCAGCTATTCATCTCAGAGGTAAAGCTTGGTCAAATGCTAAGAAAACTGACTCTCCAGCTGACTGGCTGGGCTTCAGGCAACTGAGAAATAGATGCATTAGTATGATTAGAAAAGCAAAGTCTGATTATTACCTGACCTCTCTTTCTCACTGTAATGGAAATGCCTGTAGTTTTTGGAAAACGGTGAAATCTTTAAATAATAACTCTACAACTTCCCTCCCTTCTAGGATTAGCTATAATAATGATTTTATTACAAACAAAATTGACATGGGTGTGACTTTTAATCGTCATTTTATCTCAGGTAATTTATTTGAGAGGCTGTCTGCTGACTCTGCCCCAGATAGTTTCACCCCTAGCCCTGATAGTGAAACCCCATCCAATTCACTCTACCGTCCTGGAAATAATTTCTGTTTTAAGCCAGTAGGCTATAGTGAAGTTTATAAAGCTCTGGCTAGCATTGACACAAGGAAGTCAGTGGGAGAGGATAATCTTGTTCCTAGCCTTTTACGTCTCAGTGCCCATATAATTGCCAGGCCGCTTGCTTACATTTTTAATCTAACATCTACCTCTTGCAGCATCCCTGCTGTTTGGAAAGCAGCTCAAGTTACTCCTTTGCATAAAGGAGGTGATACGAGCGATTTAAATAATTATCGCCGAATTTCAAAACTTTCCTGTGTATCCAAACTCCTAGAATCATTAGTTAACTCTCAACTACAGGCCTTTCTAAATATAAATAATATTTTACAGCCACAGCAATCAGGATTTAGGCCAGGTCATAGCAGTGACCGCCAGTGACCGCAGCAACTCTGCTGATAAACAACAATGTCAGCTCCTTGGATAGTGGAGAATATTGTGCCGTGCTTTTTGTGGACCTTTCCAAAGCATTTGACACTGTTGACCATACCATTCTATTGAATAAATTATCCACTATTGGATTGGATGAGCTCTCTCTAAACTGGTTTCATGCATATCTCACAGGGATAACTCAAGCTATTGTTGCTGATGGTTTTAAATGTACCTCTCTAGAAATTAGTAAAGGTGTACCTCAAGGGTCTATTCTTGGTCCACTTCTGTTCACTCTTTATATCAACAACATAGTGTTTCCAACAGTGCATTGTAATGTCCACTTTTATGCAGATGATACAATCTTATATGCCACTGGCTCTAAGCTCAATGTGGCCATCACCAATTTGCAGTCTGCTTTTGATGGGTTTCAGATGTCCCTCATACACTGCCCGGCCAAAAAAAAAAGTCGCCATTGCACCCGTAGTGCCCACTGTACAAGCCTCTGGAGGCAGTGTTATGATCTGGGGTTGCTTCAGTTGATCAGGTCTAGGCTCAGCAACATTATGCAGCAATAAAATGAAGTCAGCGAAGTACCTGAATGTACTGAATGACCAGGTTATCCCATCAATGGGCATATGCCAGGATGGCAATGCCAAGATTCATCGGGCTCAAATTGTGAAAGAGTGGTTCAGGGAGCATGAGGAATCATTTTCACACATGAATTAGCCACCAGATTCCTGACCTTAACCCCATTGAAAGTCTTTGGGATGTGCTGGAGAACACTTTACGGAGTGGTTCGACTCTCCTGTCGTCAATACAAGATCTCAGCCAAAAACTTACTCTGGATGGAAATAAATGTTGTGACACTGCATAAGGTTGTCGAAACAATGCCACAACAAATGCGCGCCGTAATCAAAGCTAAAGGCGGTCCAACTAAATACTAGAGTGTGCAACTTTTTTTTTGGCCGGGCAGTGTAGATCATAAACTTATTTTAAACTCTGATAAAACAAAATGTATCTATTTCTCAAAGAGTAAACAAAAGGTTGCCCCCTATGTTGGTATTCACACTCTCCATGGTGCACAAATTGAGACTATCGATTCCTACAAATATTTAGGCTTTTGGCTGGATGGTACACTGTCCTTTAAGACACATGTGAACAACCTTGCTCAGAAACTTAGAATTAAATTGGGATTCCTTTATAGAAACAAAGCATGCCTTTCTCCTGCCAATAGGAAAATTATTATACAATCAACTGTTTTGTCTGTATTCGATTATGCGGATATTATCTATGGGCATACTACCAATACCACTTTAAAACCTCTTGATGCTGTCTATCACAGTGCCTTGCACTTTATTACTGGAGATGGTTATCATACTCACCACTGTTTACTTTATGATAAAGTTGGATGGCCCTCCTTAACAAAAAGAAGAGAGTGGCACTGCATTTTGTTTATATATAAGGCCCTTATCATGAAACTTCCCCCTTACCTCTCGACATTATTCACACACCACGTGTGAATACCAAGTTTGGTCAGTCCTGTTTTAAATTCTTTGCCCCTTTTATTTGGAATTCTTTTCAAAAAGCACAAAAATTATTTTAAAGATTTTTATACCAATTTTTCAAATTCTATATGTAATTGTTTTGATTGATTGTTTATTGTCTGTTTGTTAATTGTAACATGTGCCTGAACTGTATTTGTGTGTTTCTATACCTGTATGTGTTTTTATCTATGTATATAGGTCTCACTTGAAAAAAAGATTCCAATTTCAATGTGATCACCTATTCAAATAAAGGATTAATAATATACTCATAAGTCTTTTGTTGCTCAACCGATAGCAGGCACAACATGAAAACAGGAGATGTAAAGAAATGTCTACCCTATTGACATAATAAAAATGGAGTTTATGCATGTTTTTGCAAATTAAGGTTTTACTAATGATTTAATAAGGCATTTAGTATGTGCAAAACCTTTTAGGTTATCATTGGTCATGTTATTGGTTTTGCGTGTGCTAAAAGCTTTTTCACATGCTAAATGCCTTAGTAAATTGAATATTTTTCAACAATTGTTTGCATTCAGTGCTTTGGATCTATGAAAAGTACAGCATGAATACAATGCATTATTATTATTATTACTAATTACAAACGCCAATTCCAAAAACATTTGGATAGTGTATAAAATGTAGATAATAACAGAAATCAATGATTTGCAAAACCTTTTAGACCTGTATTCAGTTGAAAGCAGTACAAAGACAAGATATTTAATGTTTTAAATAATCAACTTTATTGGTTTTTGTAAATATAAGCTCATTCTAAATTTGATGCCTGCAACACATCCCAAAAAGGTTGGGACAGGGGTATGTTTACCACTGTGTTACATCACCTTTCCTTTTTTTTCAGATTTTTTCCCATTTTCTCCCAATTTAGTAGCCAATTGAACCCCTATTCTAATTCAATTCCCCCCGTGTAGCAACCGCTAGAGAATCACTGCTGCACAACCCCGTCAGCCGGCGGTAGGACGGGAGGGCACCACGTCCTCTTCAGGGCACGACTCCTCCTAAGGCTCCTGACCGTGATTCCAGCTCGCCCAGGGCCGCTATGCAGCAGCGATTCTCTCCAAGCCCCTCCCCCCACCCAGAAGCAGCCACCAATTGCCGCTCCCACAGGGCGCCGGCCATGCTCGGATCTGGCAGGACCGGGCCGCGAACCCCGATCCTCGGAGCACAATCACCTTTCCTTTTAACAACACTCAGTAATCTTTTGGGAACTGAGGACACTCATTGTTGCAGTTTTGAAAGCGGAATATTTTCCCATTCTTGGTTGATATAAGACTTCAGCAGTCCATCTCAGATGAGCTTGAGCCCAGAGAAGTCGGCAGCGTTTCTGGATGTTGTTGATATATGGCTTACACTTTGCATAGTAGTGTCTTAACTTGCATTAAGATGCAGCGACGAACTGTGTTTACAGACAACGGTTTTCCGAAGTATTCCCGAGCCCATGTGGTTATTCTAATTATGGATGTCGGTTTTAATGCAGTCCGATCGAGGGATCGAAGGTCACAGGCATTCAATATTGGTTTTCGGCCTGGCCCTTTATGCACAGACATTTCTTCAGATTTTCGGAATCTTTTAATAATATTATTGACTGTACATGGTGAAATCTCTAAATTCCTTGCAATCGTGCATTGAGAAACATTATTCTTAAACTGTTGGACTATTCACTCACGCATTGGCGAACCTCTACCCATCCTTGCTCGTAAATACCTGAGCCTTTGTGAATGCTCCTATTATTCCCAGTCATGATAGCATCACCTGTTACCTATTCACCTGTTTACCTGTGGAATGTTCCAAAAAGGTGTTTTTTTAACATTCCACAACCTTTTTTGCCCTTGTCCCAACCTTTTTGGAACCTGTTGCAGGCATCAAATTTGGAATTAGCGTATATTTACAAAAATCAATAAAATCAAGTTCATAAGGTAAAACATTAAATATCTTTTCTTTGTACTGTTTTCAATTAAATATATGTAAAAGACCATTTCCAAATCACTGCTTTCTGCTTTTATATGCATTTTACATACTGTCCCAACTTTTTTTGAACTGGGGTTTGCAATTTATTTATTTATTTCGAATAATTGTGTTACACTCTCCATTCCCTCTCAGTCCCCATCCCTGTTTGTGCTCCGTGTTTTCCCCTTTTCCTCACGTTTCTTGTTTTTACGTTTCCCTGTCTGTCTTCCTTGTTGTGCAGGCTGGGCGTGGTTTCCCTACTTGTTTCACCTAATTCACCCTCGCTTTTGCTCTGCCTATAACATTCCTTTCCCCGTTTGCATTCCTCACGCCTTTGTCTCAGCTCAATCACTCTCGCATACATTCTCTCTCTGCAATCACTCATTAGCTCATTGACTTCACTATATATCCTCCCGTTGTTCTTTGTCTGGTGCCAGTTCGTTAAGTCTCAAATTCACAGCTGGAGCTCTCGATGCCACTCTGTTTGCCTTCGTTCGGCGCTGCCTCCATCCGGAGGCGCCAGGGCACCTATTACAGCTTCTAAGCCCGATCTATCCTGTGTACCTCAACAGTATCATGACCTGTCTGAAGTGTTCTGTAAATCCCTTGCTGTGGCCTTACCCCCCCCCCCCCCACAGACCCTACAACTGCTGTATTGACCTGCTGTCTGGTGCTCCACTCCCGTCAAGCTCCTGTCATTACTGTTCGCAATAAGTATCCTTTGCCATTAATCAACTCTGCTTTTGAGCCCCTGCATGGCGCAACCATCTTCACCAAGCTGGACCTCCGCAATGCCTATCACCTCGTTTGTATCCGGGAAGGAGATGAGTGGAAGACGCCCCCCTCAACACCCCCCTCGGACACTTTGAGTACCTGGTGGTCCCGTTCAGTCTTACTAACGCCCCAACGGTCTTTCAGTCCCTTGTGAACGACGTTCTACGTGACCTAATCGGTCGGTCTGTGTTTGTTTACATTAATGATATATTAATATAAAAACCCTCAGGATCAAGTCAAGCATGTCCGTCAGGTCCTTCAGAGACTGCTGGAGAACAAGCTGTTCGTGAAGGCAGAGAAGTGCAGCTTCCATGTGTCCTCGGTTCCGTTCCTGGGGGTTTATTGTTGAGGAGGAGAAGATCCGGGCTGACCCCGCCAAGATCCAAGCTGTCACTGAGTGGCTCCGTCCCGCCTCCCGCAAGCATTTGTTACGGTTTCTAGGTTTTGGCAATTTTTATAGGCGGTTTATCTGCGGTTATAGTCAGATCGCGGCCCCTCTCACCAACCTCACTTCTACCTCTGTTCCCTTCACCTGGTCCCCTGAAGCTAACCATGCTTTCTCCATTCTCAAAGCCAGGTTCTGCACAGCCCCCATCCTCTGTCACCCCGACCCCAACCGCCAGTTTGGATGCCTCCGTCACTGGAGTTGGAGCCATCCTCTCCCAACACTCCGCCCTGGATCAGAAGACCCACCCATGCACCTTCTTCTCCCTCTGACTCACCCCCGCTCAACATAACTATGACGTCAGAGACCGTGAGTTGTTGGCTGTAAAGCTCGCCTTGGAGGAGTGGCGGCACTGGCTGGAGGGGATGGAGGAACCATTCATTGTCCTGACTGACCACCACAACCTGGAATATATTCAGTCTGCTAAACAGCTGAATTCACGCCAAGCCCCGACCGTTGGTCCCTGTTTTTTGCCCGGTTTAATTTTGTCATTACTTTCAGACCCGGTTCCCGAAATACAAAGCCCGACACCCTTTCCTGTGTCTGCTCCTCCGACGTCAGGCCTGTTTTCCCCGATCCCATCATCCCTCCCTCCTGTGTGGTGGCTGCGGTCTCATGGAGAATCGAGAAGACCGTGAAGGCCGCCCAGGTAACCCACCCGGACCCCCGCAATAAACCCAACTCCTGTTTATTTGTCCCCGACTCCGTCCGCTCCCAGGTCCTCCAATGGGCCCATGCCTCCCGCCTGTCCTGCCACTCTGGTATACGGAGGAGGAGCTTCTGGTGGCCCACGCTGAGGGGGGATACCCGTGCCTATGTCCTCGCCTGTCCAGTCTGCACCAGGAGCAAGGCCTCCCATCAGCCCTCCGCTGGTCTCCTCTGCCCCCTTCCTGTCCCGAGCCATCCTTGGAGCCATGTGGGGGTCGACTTCGTCACTGGTCTCCCCCCGTCGGATGGTAACACGGTCATCCTGACGATCATCGACCGGTTCTCCAAGGCGGCCCACTTCATTGGGGCAGCGGAGCTCCTGGTGCTACATGTGGTGAGGCTGCACGGGATCCCCACTGACATCGTCTCGGACCGTGGGCCCAGGTGTGGAAGGTGTTCTGTGCGTTCCTGGGTGCATCCGCGAGCCTGTCGTCTGGCTACCACCCCCAGACCAAACGCACCAACCAGGACCTGGGAGCTGCCCTGCGGTGCGTGTCCTCCCGCAACTCCTCTTCCTGGAGCAAGCTTCTCCCGTGAGTATGCCCACAACACTCTGAAGAGCTCCGCCACAGGCAAGTCCCCCTTTGAGTGTTCCCAGGGATACCAACCCCCCCCATTCCCCGCCCAGGAAGAGGAAGTCGCCGTCCCGTCCATGCAGGCCCACCGCTGCTGGTGGAACTGGAAGATGGCATGCACCGCCCTCCTCCGCACCCGACCCGTACCCGACGCCTGGCCGACCTTCACCGGACCGCAGCCCCACAGTATGCCCCAGTACAACAGGTCTGGCTCTCCACAGCATCCATCCACCTCCAAGAAATTACAGCCCCGTTTCATTGGCCCCTACCCCATCCTCACTGTTATCAATCCCACCACAGTCAAGCTCAAGCTCCCCTCATCTCTCAGAATCCACCCAGTGTTCCATGTCAGTCAAAGCCCCCCCCACCTCCCCGGATCATTGATGACGCCCCGGCATACACGGTCCGCCGTATTATTGATGTCCGGCTGCGGTTTTCAATACCTGGTGGACTAGGAGGGCTACGGTCTGGAAGAGTGGTCATGGATATCCCGCCAGTTAATTCTGGACCCATCCCTCACCCGGGAGTTCCACCGGGACCACCCCCAGAAGATCAGGCCTGGTGGTAGGCCCGGAGGCGTGCCTTGGGGGGGGGTACTGTTACACTCTCCGTTCCCTCTCAGTCCCCATCCCTGTTTGTGCTCCGTGTTTTCCCCTTTTCCTCTCGTTTCTTGTCTTGTTTTTACGTTTCCCTGTCTGTCTTCCTTGTTGTGCAGGCTGGGCGTGGTTTCCCTGCTTGTTTCGCCTAATTCACCCTCGCTATTGCTCTGCCTATCACATTCCTTTCCCCGTTTGCATTACTCATGGCTTTGTCTCCGCTCAATCACTCTCACATACATTCTCATGCTGCAATCACGCATTAGCTCATTGACTTCACTATATATCCTCCCGTTGTTCTTTGTCTGGTGCCAGTTCGTTGTAACTCTGGTCTTGTCTAGTTTTGGAATCTAAGTCATAGTCTTGCTAAACTAATGCTTCACAGTCTCATTTTGTCTTGCTGAAATTAACGCTTTGTCTGATATTCTGCTTACCCGCCAGCCTGCAGCCTCCTGCCTGTTCTACACCACGCATCCCTGTCTCCCGCATCCCGCTCTCCCTCTGCTATGCCAACCCAGGATTCAGCCACTGTCCAGCCCCTTTGCCTGCTCCCCGCTCCCGCTCTGCCCCCTGTTCTCGCCAACCCAGGATTCAGCCCCTCTCCCTTTTCTCCCTATACTTCCGGAGTTTTTGGGCGAAGTAATAAACGCTCCCCGCAAGCATTATTGTATTCTATGAGTCGTGCATTTGAGTCCAGTCCCTACCCGGATCCTTAACAAATTGTAGTTGAATAGAAACTTCCGTGGTCCTACAGAGCCTACATATTCTTTTGTTCACAAAATTCTGTTCACAAATTACATTTGTTAATTGTTATTATTTGACATTTGTACAAATAATTACTGCTATTTTACTTATTTTGCTTCATCTGACCCACAATACAGTAGGTTACATTAATGGGCCAAACATACTGTATGTCTGGATAGGTTTGTAAAATTCTAGATTTTGGCTATATACACTACATGGCCAAAAGTATATGGACACCTGCTCATCCAACATATCATTCCAAAATCATGGGCATTAATATGGAGTTGGTCCCCATTTGCTGCTATATCAGCCTCCACTCTCCTGGGAAAGCTTTCCACTAGATGCTGGAACATTGCTGTGTGGATTTGTTTCCATTCAGTCAGAAGAGCATTAGTGAGGTCGGACACTGATGTGGGGCTATTAGGCCTGGCTCGCAGTCGGCTTTCCAATTGATCCCAATGGTGTTTGATGGGGTTGAGTTCAGGGCTCTGTGCCGGCCAGTGAAGTTCTTCCATACCAATCTTGACAAATGATTTATGTATGGACCTCTATTTGTACACAGGGGCATTGTCATTCTGAAACAGGAAAGGGCCTTCCCCAAACTGTTGGCACAAAGTTGGAATGCCAGAATCGTATAGAATGTCATTGCCTGCTGTAGTAAAATTTGCCTTCACTGGAACTAAGGAGTCTAGCCAGAATCATGAAAAATATCCCCAAACCAAGGGGTGTCCACATACTTTTGGCTATATAGTGTACTACATCGTATTTTATTTATTCATCCCCTTTCTCTATTGTAAATTATGTTTCTTGGTATACATGTCTGTTTGTAAATTTAAATGTTATAGTCTATGCTGTTAGAAAAAATTCTAGCTGCATAGAACATTTTCTAAAATTTACTTAACAACCAATTATAAACATATCCTTTCTGGGTGTCATTTTTTCTCAACTGTTTAACACGTTCATTGAAATTATGTGTTCTTCCATGAGGCAATTTCTGTCATTTCACATTTACAGTTTGAATGACCATATTCTCTTGATATGGTAAGATGAAAAAACACCGGGCCAAGTTACATTAAATAATTTGGAAAATATTGGGTAGCATTGCTTTGGAATAGAGCTAGTTTAATTCGTGTGAGCTACGATAGGCAATATTGTTGGTTGTAACTTGTAAGTAGTTACAGACAGTGTTTTGTAGGCAATGCCTTAGTAACTTTGCATTTTTGTACGTTGAAAACGTTTTTTGTTCAGATCCACAAATACTGTGTCGGTAAGCTAGTGAGAAGTAAGAAATATATATATTTATATATAAAAATAAAAAAAAATGAATTGCACATACATTTATATTTCTATATTAATTTCCAGATTTATTTATTTACGTATTTTCAGATTATTTACTAATTCATTTTTATATTGATTTCGAGATTTATTTAGATAATTTTATTTATTAATTTAGTATATTTCCACATTTATTTATTCATTCATTCATTTATCATTGCGGCACTCTGGGTGTTCCAATAACTCTCCTACAGCCGGTCCATGATGATGCCCCACATGTGCCCCACTCGGTTTTGTTTGGCGGTAACGTGCCTGCGTGCGCAAGCTGTGGGAGGGGCAGTGGAGGCAGGGCCGGAGCTGCGGAACCGTGTGAAGGGTTTCGTGTCGTGTCTGACGCACCGGGGGAGAGTGAAGTTACTTGAAAGCTACCAGAAGAAAGATGTCCGGAGACGACGAACAGCAAGACCAGACGATCGCCGAAGACCTGGTGGTCACCAAGTACAAAATGGGGGGTGACATCGCCAACCGTAGGTGTACTGTCTGCCTCGATTTGGGATTTGATTTTGACGAGGTGGTCACAGCTAGTTTACGGCCATGTGCCGTATGTGGAATCTAACGTGCACGGGAGTGGGAGGTTTGTAGTGGCCTAGCCACCCATCGATTTGTCTAAACTTAGAAACGTATTCAGTAAATGCGCCCTCTGAGTTACAGTGTATCTAACGTTATCTAACACTTCAGTCAGCCAGCCGACCTACATTGATCAGTTTTTGCACCATTGAACATTTTGCTATTGTCCCGTCTACTTGTTCGCTAGCTAGTAGCCAGCTGCCTGTGCTATATCTATGCATTCTGCGTAAAGTAAGCGTGCATTTAACCATCTCAGTTGACTAGTTAGTTACCTATTGTCAATAAGCAAATGGCTACTCGTACCCGATTGGAACACTTGCGAAGTCAGCCAGCTTGCAAACTCATTGCAAGTGGCAGCCAACAGTACAGCAGTACTAACTGACGTTATCTAACTCCCCTACCAACCAATGAAAAATACTTGGTTGCTCGCCAGATTAAACAAAGGAAAACGTGCAGCCAGTCTTCTGATAAAAATGTAAATTATGCATTCTAGCATAAATGCACACGCTAGCTTGCGAAAGAGATTCACCAAGTTCGATTCAATTGGATAGTTAAGGTTTAGAATATGTTAAAGTTGTCCAAGTTTGTCGCGTGAACCCGCCACTTTGTCACTCGCCGCGCGCTGCTTCATGTTTTTTTCCATCACCGGAAATGGAAAGACCGGTTTTTTTGTTTTTTTTAAATTGAGGTTGACACTTTTAATTGTGCCCAGAACCTGACGTTTTCTTCACGGTGAATGAAATGCGCTACGTCAGTGTTGAAGGTGTTGGTATTGGAAAAGCCAATGGCGTTATTCCCTCCTTGTGTTCTTCCCACATAACAGTTCTCTGGGTCTTCCTCATTGGGGCATTGATTATTGGACCAAAACACAGCCAGTCCTTTATCTGTTCTGCACAATAAACCGTGTAGCGATTGTTGATATGTTGCGTTATATTGTGCGCGCTGGTGATGTCATTAATTGAAAATACACTGCACTTTGGAAAAGCTCCATTAAATGGCATTTTGCTGGGAACCCACGTTTGGAAACCCCTGAGGTGACCAGTGCAATTGATGTTATTAGTCTGTTCTTTACCTTTGTTTTTATACTTCTGTTCAGTTATTTTCATAGTTTATATTTGTTCTGTCTTTTTCCCCACAATTTGGCACTGTTCAGAGGCCTTGCGGGCAGTGGTGGATGCTGCCAAAGTGGGCGTGTCTGTTCTGTCTCTCTGCGAGAAAGGCGATTCCCTCATCATGGCGGAAACAGGGAAGATCTTCAAGAAGGAAAAAGAGATGAAGAAAGGTGAGGGATTGAGAAAAAGAAGGGCCAAATGCAGTCAAGCAAAGAGGCATGGGCGTGTGCATAGGCCTCCACTACAAATGACAGCTTCATCCTCAAGTGAACCAGAACAAGAATGTGATTGGTTCCCCTAAATTGAGCACTTTCGTTTTAACGTTGGAGAGCTAATTGTCCCTCCGTCAACACCAACCAAATATGTGTTGGGTTTTTTTTTGTTTTTTTTGTTCTGCATTGCTTTTTTATACCATGCAATATTTTGATACTGCTTGTTGTATTTGTACTGTCTTGTATTTATTTGTATTGACATTTTCCTGAGCACCATGTGTCCTTTTTAAAGCAAGCAGCGGTTTAGGCATTGCCTGATCATCATTGTATTTATTGATGTGGTGTGTGAGAGCTGAATCATGGGTCCCCATTTGTCATACAGTGCCCTACGTAAGTATTGGGACAAGGAAGCATTTTCTCTTCATTTGTCATACAGTGCCCTACGTAAGTATTGGGACAAGGAAG
Source organism: Synaphobranchus kaupii (assembly GCA_029718625.1). Lineage (NCBI taxonomy): Eukaryota > Metazoa > Chordata > Actinopteri > Anguilliformes > Synaphobranchidae > Synaphobranchus > Synaphobranchus kaupii. The sequence goes on from CM056380.1 coordinate 25,552,079, forward strand.
CATTTTCTCTTCATTTGACTCTATAATCCAAAACTTCAGATTTGAAATCAAGCCATTCATATGAGGTTAAAGTACAGATTTTCAGCTTTTATTAGAGGTATATTTTTTATTAGGTATTTGTATAAATGTTGGATTCACCATTTAGAAATTATAATACTTGTCCTAATACTTATGTAGGACTCTGTTAGTGTTTGTTTGTTTATGTTTACCCTGTCTGTGCAATATGGGTTAGCAAGGACTGACATAATCCCTGGTCAAGCTGTGTGGATGCGGACCTTTGCAGCAGACGTAGCCCCACCCCAATGAAATCTGTGTTTCTGTATGATGGGGCAACGCTATGGGGTATTGAGGGGGTAATGGAATTACTTTATTTTTCCCAGGGGGAATATCAGATCAAGTAGCTGGCATACAATAAATCAAGTAAACAATTTAAATATATTACATTAAAAGATAAAATTACACAAATTGCATTTAGAGACTCCTAAATTACATTACTATTATTACAAATAAGATATTTAAAATTCTGTAAAGGAAATTCTTGTAAGAACTTTCATACATAAATTACATGGAACTAAAACAGTAAAATATATTTTAGACTACATTAAAAATAAACATTAAAACGAAGGTGTGTTGTGTCATCGATGATGTGTACGGATGTTGGCGCAAAGCTGTTGAGTGCTCTCCTCGTAAAGAATAGAAACCTCAGTCTATCTATATGAGGATGATGACATCACCACTATGGGGTATTGAGGAGCCTGATGACATCACCACTATGGCATAAAGAGGAAGAGGTTGATGACATCACCACTATGGGATACTAAGGAAAATGGAATAATTTTCTCAACACAGATGTTGAAAGATTTGTGATGTTAAAAGACTTTCTTTCTTCCTCCAGGCATTGCCTTTCCAACAAGCGTCTCGGTCAACAACTGCGTGTGCCACTTCTCCCCCCTGAAGAGCGACCCCGACTACGCGCTGAAAGAGGGAGACCTGGTCAAAATGTAGGTGGCATGTCTTACTGCCTCTCCCTGGAGAGGTGTGCGTGTGTGCTTTTGCTAAATTAATTTAACATATTGTGTGTGCATGGATTGTCTGTGCACCTCTTTGCATGTGTGCGTGGCTTAATCTTTCAACTGAGTTCTGTATGGCATTCCCATAGCTTCTCGATTTCTCAGTGTCCATCTGTTTGTGTATGTAAGTGAAAGACATTTTTATATAATGGTGTATATATAATGCTGGTATTGAAGTTTTGCTGTCATCTCTCTCAGTGATCTTGGAGTTCATGTCGACGGCTTCATCTCTAACGTGGCTCACAGCTTTGTTGTTGGCGTGACCAAGGTGAGGAGCCTCGCCTCTCTTTTTAACACCTATTTTATGTCCTGTTTGTCCTTTCCTCCATTTTGGAATGTCCGATCGGATTAGTAGGCCTGTCCCTGCCCTCCTTGACATTCAGCAGAGAGCAAACAACAGCACTTTGATTTGATTTGATGTTTAAGTGTCTTACAATTTACAATAACAATTAGGTATTTAGCAGACACTCTTATCCAGTGCGACTTGCAAAGCAGTACATCATCAGGAGTGAACTTTCAACACTAGCAGGGTCAATGATTAACTTCCAAGTGCCATGAAAACAATAAGTACATTGACACTAAGGAGTAGACTACAGAACATACGCTTAGTGCAAAGCGGAAGGCAAGGTATACGTCCAACTTAATACAAAACTAGTAATAGGAGAGCATCATAGTATCATAACACTAGGGTCCAAGCATAAGTGCATAGTAGGCCAGCGATAAGTCAAGTGTATAGGTCAGGATGGACTAAGTCACAGGTGTTTTGGTTAGTGGCTACACCAAAAAAAAAAAAAAAAGAATCTCGTACTTCAAAGTATAAAATATTTTTTTATTTGCTTTCTTTTCCAGGCCTTGAAAATAAAATGTACTGTTTTTTTCGAAACGGCCAGTCGAGATTCACATCGCCCCCCTGACCAAAAATAACTTGGACTTTTCTGAAAAAGGGGTAATCTTAAATCATCATGTAGTGTGCAATAAAAACACGCAATTGATTTTCTATTTCTCCTGAATTGCTGTGCTTAGCCCCTCTTGCAGGAGTAGACCTGCCTGCTTTGACTTTCAGTTGTAGAATTCTGGTCCTCACCTGAGCACACAAGAGCCTTTGGCTTCAGGTTAAATGGAGGGTAATGTAGGGTTTTGGAGAATAGCTGTGTTTATTTTGGTTATCAGAGAAGTATGTGTCCTCTCTGAGTGCAGGAGACATTCAGTACATTTCCTCCAAATCGCCAGCTGCCAGCTGCTGTTACCTGTCAATGCAGCTGGTGTGGATCACGGGCAGGCATAAAACTGGCCAGAGAGGTCGATGTTGCACAGTGAGACCAGGGCTACCCTGCCAATCGGGCAACGCTACAGCTTATCATGTGTTGCCATGCAGGGCTGCTGGCCACAGTCAACACTGGCATAGTCAAGGTCTGATGATACAAGACTTCCGTGCAAGTCTGAAATCCAGCATTTTAGGAGGACGAGGCGCTCGGCAAGCAACGCCGCAGGTCTTTTCGCTGCTATCCTCCCCCTCGCAATACTTCCCCTCCTTCTTTTCCCATCATCCCCCTTTCTCTCCACTTGGTCCATATTTTCAGGAGACCCCGGTGACCGGGCGGAAGGCTGATGTCATCACGGCTGCTCACCTGTGTGCGGAGGCCGCCCTACGCCTGGTCAAACCTGGAAACCAGGTAACCGCGTTGGGAAGGAGCGCTACGTGTGTTGCGTGTGGGCCAAGGGCCAAGTGAACAGCGAAGAGTGCATAACTCCTTTAATCATGGTGCACACAGATTGGGAATTTCATCTGGTTCTGTTTGTTTCAGAGGCGGAAAATCCGCATTTAGAAAAGTAAAAGTCCTCCCCAGTATTTTATTTCCAATCACCTGGATTTGCTAATTAGTAAAATTATTCTGCCAGAGGTAGAATTAATTAGTGAAATCAGCTGACTGAGTTCATGGGTGGAGGAAACACATGGCATAATCTAGAAAGCCCTACCAATTAATTCACTGCGCCCATCACATGAGCCTGATAATAAAGATCAACAACACCCAACTCATGCACTCTAGTCAGACCTACATCACTTTGAAAGTGTCCTTTGATTCACTATTCATTCAGTATTCAATATTCAATATTTTCAAACTCTCTCTCTCTTTCTTTCTTTTTCTCAGAACACACAGGTGACCGAGGCCTGGAACAAGATCGCCCGGTCATACAAATGCATAGCCATCGAAGGTGAGAGTTGTGTTGTTGTTGGCATGTCATGCATCCTCCTGCCAATGTTCGGTCTAATGTAACTTACCAATTGCTTTCCCTGTTACCCCTCCGGCAGGAATGTTGTCCCATCAGCTGAAGCAGCATGTCATTGATGGAGAGAAAACCATCATTCAGAATCCCACAGACCAGCAGAGGTAAGGCAGCAAGGCAGCCAGGTGTTAGCGTCTGGTTTGGCGACTGATTTAGCAGCTGGTTTGGTGACCGGTTTAGTGACTGGTTTGGCGAATTGTTTAGCCGCTGGCTTAGCGGCTGGCTTGGCAACTGGTTTAACAACTGGTCTGGCGACTTGTTTCAGTTTGTACTCTTTTGTGCCAGTGCTCAACAGCATGTCTGCTGTACCGTTGGTTTACACAGAGTTGCAGTTCATTGTACTGGGTTTCTATGGTTCCTTGAAAACATTCATTAGGGCTGCTGGGTGGCTCATTCTGCACTGGTCTAGTACATGGATGGACCCCACGCATGGCCACGGTTCCAAATTGGGGAGAAAAGGGGTGGGGGGGGGGCTTTATATAAATAAATAAAAACAAAAATATATTGTATATATTTTTTAACCCTTCTTGCACATGCCAAATTTGTTAAATTCTCACCTATTTATGAGGTGTTCTATTTAATTACTCCAGGTGTGAGCATCACGCATCTTGGAAAATGGCTTAAGTGAAGCAAGACCGGAGAAATCTAGGCAGAAATGCAAAACAAAGTTTTTCTGTAGTTTTCAATGAAATACTGAGAGCTATAAATTTAAAACTATACATTTCTTTGATCATACACTCCTTGTCCACAAGTGTGCAAAATCTGAGGGTGATATGCAGAACTACTAAAGATCTATCATGCCATCTATGATGTAAGCAGTGTGCCCTATTGCCCCTTGTCTCTATATCCAAAATGGCAAAATTGTGCACTGCTGTAAATCATAAAATAATTATATATTTATCTACAAATCAACTGTTTTGACTCAAGAAACTCACCTTTGCACCATTTTGAAGGGAATCTTTTCATCAGTATAGGGGGGTAGATATCTATGGGTCTAAAAACCTATCCAAAACATGTCATAAAATTAATTAAATACTTTTTGTCCACTATAAAGCATATACATTTGCCCAATATGATGGTTTAAGATGAAAACATTGATATCGCATTGGTACACACACCTAAATATGTAGCCTAATCATTCACTCTTCTACTTCAATAAAACATCAGTTTTTTTCTGCATTCTACAGGATGTAACCTTTTGCTGCATGCCCTAAGATGACATTTCTCTGTAGTTTTTTTCTAAAATGTTGCCATTCATAATCACTCCAAGGAAGTGACATTCATCTAATGCATACGAGTGCACAGTAAATTGGAATGAGTATTTTCCATGCCCTAAGTGACAAGTATAGCCCAGGGAGATACTAATATGCCATAGTCTGTATTATGTACGATAAGATTACAATAACATGGCGCTGCGGTGGTACAACGGTAAGAGTGCCGACTTTCAGTCGGTGCAGTTGTGCTCCGAGGATCGGGGTTTGCGCCCCGGTCCTGCCAGATCCGAGCATGGCCGGTGCCCTGTGGGAGCGGCAATTGGCAGCTGCTTCCGGGTGGGGGGAGGGGCTCGGAGAGAATCGCTGCGCGCATAGCGGCCCCGGACGAGCTGGAACCACGGTCAGCGTTGGGGAGTCGCGCCCTGAATAAGGACGTGGCGGCCTCTGTCTACTACCGGCTGACGGGGTTGTGCAGCGGTGGTTCTCTAGCGGTTGCTACACGGGGGGAATTGAATTAGAATAAGGGTTCAATTGGCCACTAAATTGGGATAAAAAGGGGAAAAAATCAGAAATAAAAAAGATTACAATAACATAATATTCCAGCATCAGGAAAATTCTGGCAAATGTTCTAGCTTCACGGCAAATCAAACATAAAATATGACTGAGCCACCTATGAATGCTTACAGTACAGTATGAAAAATTCACACAAAATGTGAAAATAACAACATCAAACATATGGAACAAGACAGTGGTGGAGTTGGAAAAACATACATATTTGAAATATTACAAGAAGTAATTCTTGCATATCGAGAAAATCTCCCTCATGTGTTCGTAGGCATATTCTCAGATAGGAACAATACTATGGTATCATCTTCTGACCCCCTCTCAAAATCCATATAAGCAAGTAGAGGATTTTCATTAGACATACTGATGAGTAAAATCTTGTGAAAATAACAGGAAAACACCCTCGGCGAGCAAATGTACATTCTTACGTTTTATGTAGTCGTTTGCGTAAGACTAAACTAAAAATGCTGTTACACCTGACTAATTAATTGTTCAAAGCATCCAATAAGACATTTTCAGAAGGTGTACTAGCATTATATAGGGGTGTGTATTTCTTAAACAGATTGGCCAAGACAATAAATGGCCACTGAATCTGGAAAGGAACATCTCTATGCGTAAAGCCAATGGTAGGATTGTATATTTATTTCATATTTGGTAGCGAATGTTCATGGTAGAATGACGTGGTATAATTGCTCAAGAATTTCACTTGTTTATTTTGCTATTGAGTTAGCAGGGCTTTTCGCGGCTGTATTAGCATACATGTGGCCTATTGTTGGGTTTATTTTGTTGCTATGACGGAATACAAGTTTTTGGTAGTGAAAACATATTTTTATGAACTCACAGATAGACGCTATTGTCCACTGTGTCACGCTTGGGTCGGTATAGTTGCAAGTGAGACTGGGTGGGAGGTTGCTTGTTAAATGGATTAGCTATGCGACAATAGTGGCATTTATAATCTCCGTATTCGGTATATTTGTCACAAATCGTGCACTAGTAAATCTAGAATGTGGAGTTTGTTGTTTCCACTTATAGTTTGGTTGCAGGGGCAATGAATGTCTCAGTTGAGCAGTCCCACGGCGCCGGCCACGAGGGTGTCTGTGTGAAGGGGGTAAATGAGGAGAATGTGGTTGTATAAGTGCTTTATTTCTGAAGAGAGCTGGAAAGCACATAAAGCTTTGTTTCTTTTCTTCTAGCTTTGTAAATGACAAAAATACAAGTGGTTTTAAAATTGGTTTTCCAAAGCAGATGATAATCTTGTTATTATCCAGCAGTATCTTGTAAGCTATTTACTAAAGATTGTTATACAATCAATTTGCTAGTAATGGCCTTGAAAACTTAAAGAAATGATGCATAAGTGCAAATGTGATGTTTGCCTATGTGCTACTGTTCATAGTCATAAAAGCCACTAATGCCAGCTGGTATTGGAGCATCTGCTAAACTAATGAGCCACAATGTATATCTGTTTGCGTTGTACATGTTTGGGTGTTGTGGCTGAGGTTGGTTTCCATCCACAGGAAGGATCATGAGAAGGCGGAGTTTGAGGTGCATGAGGTGTATGCGGTTGACGTGTTGATCAGCACCGGGGAGGGGAAGGTAAGTGTCGGGGGGCTCACACAACAACTGTAACCAGGATTCCTACAACTCTTCCAAAATCCTTCAAAGACCTGAAATTTGGAAAAAATAAAATCAAGGACTTCAAGGTCTTTCAAAAAAGACCATTTTGTCAGCGGCATATTAGAGTGCTTGAGTCTTTCGGTGAGGGATTTTGCATCTTGAAAATCACATTGATGTCTTTTTTTTTTTTTTGAATAAATTGTGCCAGGCGACACAAAGAACAGACTGGCTGCCGTCTCTCCACTGAAGCGCGCCCCGGCAGCCGTCACCGTTTTCCGCTCCGCATTGCACCAGCCAAGCTGCGCAGTCGCGCTGCAGGCTGGCAATCCGCCGGAGGAGCTGCTTTTGTATGACGTGGGCACGGCCAACAAATTCCCTGGGTGACCACGAGGGCAGTTATGCACCGCCCGGGTGCGGCTGCTGGCCATGGTTGGCACCAGTATAGTGTAGTCAGGACTCAGCAGACCGAGTGGCGTGTCACTGGGGCTTTAGCAGGTCGAGCCACCTGCCAGCGCTTCTCCAGATCAAATCTAACATTAAGGTTATCATCAGAGACTCTGCAATACTTTTTGTGCAGTTTCCTTGAATGTTCATGGCAAGCTAGCAGGCGAGTAGTCACATTCAGCAGGTGCTCTTATGCGACTTACACAGATGGACTACTTGCTGAAGAGTACAACAGCAGTTTCCCAACTGGGAATCGAACCTGCAACCAGTTCGCTAACCATTATTCTACACTGCCACGCTACACTGTTTGCTGTGCAGTCTCACACAACAAACTTGCCGGCACACTACTCTCAGCTACCTCCTGGCGCAATGGACGGCTGCGCTAGCTCCTCCCCCGTGTACCGCTCTTGCAAAGGAGGGAAAAAAATACTTAATTTCTGTGTGAAGGAGCACTCTCGGTTTTGTTGATTGCCAAAGATTGCCCCCACCCCCCCCCCCCCACCCCCACAGGCAAGGGACGGAGGCCAGCGGACCACTATCTACAAGCGGGACCCCAACAAGCAATACGGCCTGAAGATGAAAACCTCCCGCATGTTCTTCAGTGAGGTGGAGAGACGCTTCGACACCATGCCCTTTACTCTCAGGTATTTTAACCCCTTGGAGCAGATGGCAAATTTCACCTATATAGGGGGTGCTCTTTTTAAGACTTTATAAAGTGTGAGCATCACATAAAGTTGGTAAATGGCTTAAATGAAACAAGACAGGTGTACCATTTACAATACAAACTTAGATTTGTTTATTTTCATAATTTAAGTCAAAATAAAGTGCCACAAATGCAAAGAAACTTTGGGGGTAAAAAAATAAAAATTTGTTTTTCTTTTGTATGCTGAGAGCTAGATAAGTGAAATCGGTAATAAATATACATTTCCTGGATCATAAACTCCATGTCCACAAGTTTTGCAAAATCTGAGGATGATATGCAGAACTACAAAAGGTCTATGATACAAAATATAGCAGTGTACCCTGTTGTCCATTAGTGTCTCCAAATCTATCCAAATGGCTAAATTGTGCACTGCTCTAAATAAAATAAATTATGATATATTTAACTACAAATCAACAGTGTTGGCTCAAAACTCACTTTTGCATAATTTTCAAGTGGGAATTACTATATTTTCATCAGTATAGGGGGGTAGATATCTATGGTCCAAAACCCCTATGCAAAACGTCATAAAATGAATAAAATTAGTTTTGTCCATTATAAAGCATATATATTTGCTCCTTCTGATGGCTTAAAATAAAGAACATTGATATCACAGTGTTACGTACACCTAAATATGTTGCCTAATCATTCACTCTTGTACTTCAATAAAACATCACTTGTCCCTGTACTCTACAGTATGTATACTTTTGTCCTGGGATTGCATTTTCTGTAGTTCCTTTATTTTTTTTATTTTCCTATTCATAATGACTCCAAGGAAATGTTTACCTTAATCTACCACATATCAGCACACCGTAAATTGGAATGAGCATTTGTCATGCCCTAAGAGACAAGTATATATGCCATAGCCTATATTATGTACGATAACATGAACATAAAATAGTATTCCACCATCTGCAAAATGCTGCCAAATGTTCTATCTTCAATGAACATCAGTAGCCTACATCAGAAATACATTTAACGATTGCACTGCAGTATGTGAAATGCGCTCAAAATGCGAAAATAACAATAGGGCTATCAAACAAATTGGAAAGACAGTGCTCGAGTGGAAACACGAACGTACATATGTAGCCAGGTAGACCAACGGCATTTTAGACGCAAAAATACATACATATCGGAAAAGGGAAACACTCCTCCCTAATGCGTTTTCTATAGAGCTTGCGTAATACTAGATTGTTAAAACGAAAACTGCCGTTACGCTGGGCTGTAGTAAATTGTTCAAAGCACCCAAAAAGACATGGCATATACCGTTGCTAAGGTTATAATGTACTCTATTGGATAAAAAAAGCAGACAATTAAACCAGAATGAACTGTAATGAATGAGACAGGCTTACATGGCATGGGGGTATTACGTGTCGACGTTTCAGATAGTGTAATAGCGGTATAAAGTGTTGTATATTTCTCAAACCGATTGTAACGGACAATAAATGACCACTGAATTTTGAAAGGAACATCTCGATGTGTAAGACCAATGGTAGGATTGTATATTTATTTCATATTTAGTAGCATATATTGCTAGTAGAATACATGGTAGAATGAGACAGTACTTTCAGTTTATTTTGCATTTGAGTGAGCAGGGCTTTTCACTGCTTTTCTGGCATACGATCAAGCTATTGTTGGGTTTATCTCGTTGCTATGACATTATTCTAATTTTATATGATGAATAAATATATTTATTAAATCAAACATAGACGCTATTGTCCACTATGTCACGCATGGGTAGGTATAGACTAGGTGGGGGGTTGCTTGTTAAATGGACTTGCTACGGGGAAATAGTGACACTTAGGAACTCCGTATTCGGCAGAAATTGTCACAAACCGTCTACCAATAAATTTAAAACACAGAGTTTGTGATTTCCACTAATAGTTTGGCTGCAGTGGCAACGAATGTCTCAGTTGAGCAAAAAGCTCCCGCCGGCGTCACCTTTTACACAAAGGGGTATATATACGTTCACTTTACTCTCGGATACTTTAGTATACACACTTCACTCTCAGGTACCTTAATATACAGACGCTTTACTCTCTGGTACTTTAATATACACACTTCACTCTCCGGTACCTTAATATACAGACACTTTAGTCTCAGGTACTCACTCTCTACAGCTCGTACACACCTTCCAAAATGCTCTGTAAGTGCAGGACTGAAAATACTAAGGAAATGAAACTTGTTCATTTGCACGCTGGAAGATCCTAAACAAAAAGGCAATAGCTTCTAGCAGCTTCTCGTTTTTTGATAAATCCACACAGCACATGGTCAGAAGACTGGAGGCTTGGGGCTGCTGGGTGGCTCGCCCTGTTAAAGCACTGTTCCAGTGCATGGATGCACTGTTCCAGTGCCGACCTATGTAATAGTTCAGTGCAGGGTAGGTTATTTGTCGCATAAGCTGCACACTGACAACATGCTAACATGTAAATGTAGTTAACTACAGCTATTGCTGGCTCACAGAGACATTTTCTATCAGTCGTATTCATCTACAGTGCCGATGATGGAGGAGATATGACAGAGCTCATGTAAGTTTAGGGAAGAGAGCACAAAGCAGTTGGCTTTCTTCAAGTGACATAAGATTTCAGTTTTAAGCTGACTGCACATTTTCTTTTGTTGTTCTTGTCTGACTTTTTATCTTGTTGAAGCGTGTTGTGTCAATAGATTATACAAGTGCACTAAAACATGACACAAATGTCAGAATTGTGCGAGAGAGTAGTATCATTGGTTGTTTTTTTTAGTCCAAACAAAGTCAATGAGATTATGCCAAGACACTCTTTAATCACTTTTATTTTAGAACTTGCCAATTGTCTTGTCAACTCGTGTTTTCTCCCCTTCTGAAGCCGCCTTTTTTGAAGCATTAGGACAAGCTTCACTTATCGATCTAGCAAAAAGAAAAACTCACCTACTCCTGCACTGGCCTCAGGTGTGTGAGACTCCTGAGACTGGCAACCAATCACCCCCCCCCCCCCCCCCACACATACACACTTTCTGATTTTTATGTTGTTCTTGTTCTTTCTGGCATCCCCCCCTCCCGTCCCTCCCCAGAGCGTTTGAGGACGAAGGCAAGGCCCGTCTAGGTGTGGTGGAGTGCGCCAAACACGAGCTGCTGCAGCCCTTCAACGTACTCCATGAGAAGGAAGGTGAGCCTCATATAACATAGGAAATATAACACAGCACCAAGCATTGTCATCAAGGGCTCTATTTTTATTATTACTAATAATTGAAAATAAAAGTTTTTGTGTACAAATACAGTGCGTGCGTGCGTGCGTATATACACACCGATCAGCCACAACATTAAAACCACTGACTGGTGAAGTGAATAACATTGATTATCTCATTGTTATTTTGGTTCTGTACTTTAGCACTAGCAGTTTGAAAGGATACGATGACAGTGAGGTTGAAGTGCAGGCTGTCGGCTTTAATTTGGGGGTATTTTCATCTATATCGGATGAACCGTTTAGAAATTATAGAACCTTTTGTACATAGTCCCCCCCATTTTTTGCCATCAAAAATATTGGACAGTTTAACATAATGTAGAATAAAAGTAATAATTTTAAATATTTGGTCGCATATCCTTTGCATGCCATGACTTCCTGATATCTGTGACCCAACAACATCAAAAGACTCTTGATATCTTATTGTCTGGTACTCTTACAAGCGATACTATAACGTCTGTGCATTTGAATTTTTTATGGGAATTGGGGGGTGGGACTAGATTTAACTGTAAATTATACTGGAACAGTATGGAATACATGGTTGGTAAAATGGCTAAGTCTTCAAGGGTCTGAGGTATCAAACGAGCCTCAAACCAGTAGATATGGATGGATCACTTTAAGGGTTGTTTCTCCTGACAAATTTTTCTATTGAACACTATGGAAAAATAAGTCAGGAGAAGAAACCCTTCAAGTTATCCATACATATCTACTGTATTTCTGGCAGCAGAGTGATGGTTTAAGGCTTGGTTGATACGTCAGACCCTTGATGACTTAGAGCCATTTAGCCAACCATGTGTTCCAACCATGTGTGCTAAATCTAGTCCCACCCCCCAATTCCCATAGAGATCCATTCAAATGCAGAGAGGTTATAGTGTCGCTTGTAGGAGTACCAGAAAATAAGATATCAAAAAGTCTTTTGATATTGTTGGGTCACAGACATCAGGAAGTCAATGCATGCAAAGGATATGCGACCAAATATTAAAAATGATTACTTTATTCTACATTATGTTAAACTGTCCAATATTTTCTGATGCCCAAAAATGGTATATGGATATGGATGAAAATACCCTGGAATTAAAGCTGACAGTCTGCACTTCAACCTCATTGTCATTGTATCCTTTCAAACTCAAAGTGCTAGAGTACAGACCCAAAATTACAAAACGTGTCACTGTCGACAACTATATTTTTTATCACAAGCTTCTCTCTCTCTCTGTATCTTTCTCGAAATCTCCTTGCACTCTACAACTGAGCATGACGTCCTTGCACACATCATGACACTTGATCAACCCCTCCCATACTTTTAATTGGATGTACAGTATGTCAATCTTTTATTCCTAAGGCTAATTGGTCTGACGGCATTAGGGAGCTTATCCTCCCTATATGTCATTTTTGCAATGTAAAAGATAGGACTGAGAAGCCGCGGTATGAGCTTACATTTGAATGGAGGTTTATTGAGGGCTACGGAAGATGAGAGAGGTGGGGATGGGTATGGCCAATGCACACACACATATTCACACACACGCATACACACAGGCACACTCATGCGCGTGCACATGCGCACAGAAACGCATACACTCGCTTACACTGTCTCCTTTTTAAAACATTAGCTACAGGAAGAGCATAGCTTAAATAGTTACTTGTTGTCGTTGTTTTTTGTTTTTTTTAATGTATCATTTAAATTTTGTACTTACCTCACTGCTCTGTTTTTATTGCAATTCAATTAATGTGCTTATAAAAGTAATGATTGCCTGAGCTCAGGGTGGCCATCCTGCCTGACTGCATCTCTGGTTGGATCTGTGCAGGGGAGTTTGTGGCCCAGTTCAAGTTCACCGTGCTCCTGATGGCGAACGGTCCAATGAGGATCACCAGTGGACCCTTCCAGCCCGAGCTCTACAAATCTGAACATGAAGTCCAGGACCTGGAGCTCAAGGTAACGGGCCATAAACCCCAGTTCTTCCCCTCTCCATCTGTGCTGGCTTGCCGGAGGAAACGTGGTTTTTCATCACAATGAAAAAACCCTGATGGAAAAGCAGAACTGGTGCTATATGTGTAAATAATACATACATGGTAATGACACCCATGAAGGAGTTAAATCACATTAAGCAAAAGACACAAAATTGTATGATTGCAGTACACACAGCACAGAAAGGTAAAGGCACAGATCAGCAATTTACCATTCTACAGTTGCGTATTGTGTGTGTTTGTGTACACGCACACGTATACTTTATGTAGGTAGTGGGGAAAAAACATAGAAGTACTTTTGGGACACAAGTACATTAAAAGCAGGTGCTTCCACACAGGTGTGGTTCCTCAGTTAATTGAGTAACATATCCCAGCATGGTCATGTACGAAAATGCTGGCCAGGCGCTGGTTGTGTGTAATTAGTGTAGCAGAAGAGGAGATTACAGTAGTGTTGAAAGCGCGGTGATAGTCTGGGCATGTGATGAAGACTGTTCAGTGTTCATGTCAGCGTGGAACCTCCATTCCATGTTGCAGCATCTCTTTCCTGCCGGGAGGGGTGTATTCTAGGATGACAATGCACCTATTCACAGAGCACGTTCGGTCACGCGGTAGGTTGATGAGCGTGACAATGATGTCATCCATATGCCGCGGTCTTGTGAGTCACCAGATTTAAACCCAGTCAAGCATTGACTGGAGATTCTGGAACGTTGCTTGAGACAATGTTTGATACTCAGGGGGGCACTATAGAGATGCATGGGTAAATGGCGATCAGTCTTATCATTAAAATTAGGGTTGTGAAGTGGGGGAGGGGTTCCAGTAAATTTCCAGTAAAATTGTCCATGGAAATTGTGCATGAATAGTCTTGGCAGCTTTGGGAATATGAGAATAAAACAATACATTTTTGTGCACATGCGAGCACACTATATTCTCATTTTGGATCAAGTCCACGGTTAAAATTACTAATAAGGTTGAACAATTAAAGCTAATTATTCAAAAAATTATATTAGTGTCTATACTTTACCTCAGTTCACTCCGTGATCCTGCAAATTCCACCAACATCAGCTACATCTCAGAAACTGTTTGAACCAAGTGTAGAAGACTTGATTCATTACATGCCTAAGATAGTGACATAGAGAACGAAATGGGTCATGAGAGTTTGGAGTGAAACTAAGCTTCAGGACTGCAAATAAGCTATGGCTGCCAAGATGGCAAACTTTATTTAATTCCTTACTTTTTTTAACCTTAATTTCTCTTTAGTCATTTTCAGTGTGGTGTGCAATTCCCATAAAAATATTTTATAATATAGCAATTAATACTAGTGAAAGAATGCAAAAAATAATAATAATTATAATAATAATTCAAGCTTGCGAAGTTCAGTGTTTTTAGGTATAGGTTTAGGTTTATTTATTTAGGTACCCAACAACATTACCCAACAACATTAAAAGACTCTTGATATCTTATTTTCTGGTACTCCTACAAGCGATACTATAACCTCTCTGCATTTGAGTGGATCTCTGCGGGAATTGGGGGGTGGGACTAGATTTAGCTGTAAATTACACTGGAACAGTATGGAACACATGGTTGGCTAAATGGCTGTAAGTCATCAAGGGTCTGACTTATCAAACAAGCCTTAAACTATCACTTTGCTGCCAGATATGCAGTAGATATGGATGGATAACTTGAAGGGTTTCTTCTCCTGGCTTATTTTTCCATAGAGTTCAATAGGAACATTTGTCAGGAGAAAGTTTCACTTTCCTCATAAAACTTTGAATTGTCTTGAATTTTGATCATAAATGATTTATTGTTTTCCATATTTTCAGAGGAAAAATTGTCATTCCAATTTATTTCTTTAATTGCATTTTCAAGATTACTTAATTCATTATTGGGTATTCTATACTCTTCTGACCTTTTCTTAGCTGAGTAGGTAAACCTCTTTAGTGAATTTTCTTACAATCCGAATCAAATTATGGTCAGACAGTCCTGTGACCCAATTATAACACTTCTGGTTTATTGGTCAAAATCAAGTCAATAAGCATTTCTGATGAACTACTTATTCTAGTCGGGTCTTCAACTTTTGTGAAATTAAAGCTGCTTGTTATACATTTTAGCTTTTTCCTATTGGCTTTATCATTTACTTAAGTTTTACGGTTTTACCTCATTAAAATTCTGAACTATCACCTACAGTTTTTAAAGCCTGTTTCAGTTTGTCTTGAAAATACATGTCAAAGACAATTAATTAATGAGAAAAGTGATCATTGTTCAAAAATGGAAAGATTTTCCCATTAATATCCATGGTAAATTTCCCATTTTGAAACCTACATGTAAAAATATCTTCTCATTTCAGGCCCTGCTGCAGAGCTCAGCAAGCCGCAAGACACAGAAAAAGAAGAAAAAGAAGGTAGAATATTTACATAGTATTAAGGCCAGTTCATAGTTCAGAGACAGAGTGTCGCTGCAACCCATGACGTGCGATGGATGTCGCCGGTCGCTGCGACATTTGGTTTATACTTCAGACGACTGTCGTCCTCGGACATAAAATAAATTCAACTTTGACTCTGCTGCCTCTGTTGTTATGGTAAAGCTTGTCGCGGACAGCGGAGGCTTTGTTCGAGCTGTCAACTTACTAGCTAGCACATAAGCTAACTCTTAGTAGCCTACAATGGACGCTGACAGATTTTTTGTTGGAAAACTTAAGTGCGGTCATAGCTTACCTACTTAGCAGTCATGTGAATAGCATTACAAATTAGCACAATTTACAATTATTATTATTACTACTATTAATAACAACGTAATTTCACCGGTTGATGCTGTGAGCTAGACTGTGTTGAGAGAGCCTACAATCCAAAATGGGAAGCAGCTCGCTTCCAATGTTATAAGTTACCAATAGCCTATTAGTCTGTATGCTATTGTGAATGGTTACAGACACATTTGTAGCTAGCAAGCGTTTGTGTAAAGTTATTTTCTTTAACAGTAACTTAGATTTAGCTCTCATATTATTAACAGTAGGCTAGCCTATGCCTTTGCCTGTGTTGCACAAACTTTGTGCAACGAGTGACAGTAGATCTGCTCGATGGCATTCTGATGTAGCGAGTGAAATGGGCTACTCCACATCCTCATTTCTCATTTTCTTTAACTTGAGAATTGCCGGCTGCTCCCCCACAAGTGCCAACTTGTAGCTATTTACATCGCAAACATATGCCCTCCGTGTTTGCGTACTAAATAACGTTAGCTAACAGCTATATCAGAAGTTGCCTTAATGATTAGGTTTAGTTACAAACGTTTTATTATTTGCTAACTCTTTCAAAACCCACAATAGCCTACAAGTGTATGAGAGACACATAGTGAATGATATTTTAAACAATACGATGCCCTTGAAATTGACATTTATAAACTTTATTTCAGCAGACACTAACAAAAAAGGAGTAAAGGCCAGTTTAAACCAGCAGACATAATGAGATGTAGCCCATTAAAGCTGATTCTTCCTCCATTGTCCCCTGAGTGTAAACTATCGCTGGAATGCTTTATACTTTTTGCAAACGGCAACGACCACAGTGTATGTAGGGCGACAATAGAATGTTTATGAATGTTCTGCAATTTCAGTCGTGTGACACTCTGTAGCTGGACTATAAACTGGCCTTTAGTCTTATATTAGTTTTGTTTTGTTTTAATTGACACCATTAAAGTTGTAGGTGAAATGGAAAATCTAGACAGTACTGCAAATGCATTTCTATATTTTATCACTATCATAAATGTTTTTAAATGATTGTATGAGATGTATAACTTGCTCACTTCGCCCCCCACTCTTGGTTTTCCATCCTATTGTCTTCTCACGTACAGGCTTCTAAGAACGCAGAAAACGCGTCGGGACAAACGACTGAGGAGAATGAGGCCACAGAGTAGCCGCTCCCGCTCCCTCTGCGCAAAACCGGCACACACCAAACGCCCTGAAGGAGGAGAAAAATGCTCCAACCTGCCACCTCACCAAGCCTGTTCACCCAGAACCCCCCCTCTCTCCCTCTCCGTTACTTTTCACCTACCAGTATGACCGGAATAGGACTGGCACAAGGGTTTTAACCTGTCATCCCCAGACCTTATTGGAGAGGTCTGTGTAAAGGATCTTTTTGTCACCCAGATAAAGTTTACTGTTCAGTTTGCTTCTTATACACAGGAAATGCGACTCGGTTCAAAGGTACTGGCACTTTGTCTGCTGATTTCTCATAGTATATAAAAAAGGGAAACCGATTGGAATAATCTGGTCACAGGATCCCACAGTACCCTTGTTTACCAAATGCATATTTACGGATAAACACTTCATGTTTTGTCTACTTGTCTGAATTATTACAAATCCCTGTCTTTAGAAACTTACCCATATTTGGGTTTGATGCAATTAACTGACCAAATAACCCTTAAATTATTTTGTATGAGGAAACAACAAATAGAAGCACTATTTTTTAAAGTACTAAATAACTGGCACTTACAGGATGGACCACATTTTAAAAATGGGCTTCTAATGCAAATTCGCATACTTTGGAAAGTGAAATGTGGTAGTTTTGTGTGGACTGAAAAGTCGCAGATAGAACTAACCCTATATTACATAAGATTAATTGCCCTTAATCCCTTCCTTTTGAGGTGAAACTGCAGGGTACACTCTCCCCCCCCCCCCCTGAGGAAGTGTTCTTCCAGGTTTACATTGAATCAAATAAATGTTGGGGGAACAAAAACTTTGCATACGAGTCCTACTTTTGAGTTAGGAGATAAAATCTTTCTCTTGCTTTCTTCTTGAAAAGGATCTTGCACTTGCCCTCTGTCTGCCATGAGAGTCTGATAATTAGTATTTACTAGTCTTTTTAATTAATACTGAAAATCTGTAAAAGCCTTTTCTGATTGCCGGTCGTCCTCAAATTAAATGATTACATTTTCTGTATTGTCAAATGTTCATTATTTGACAATACATTGTAGGCCTACTTTCCCCCCGCTAGAACATACTTGGTCACAAATAAATTCCTTGATGCTAACTGAACTTTTTTAAAAACATGATACTCCTTTGAGTTTTGATAGATCCCTCTTGTATCACAGTTGTGTTTTGCAAGATTAAGTTTTAGGGGGATCAGTGGAAGGTCAAATTGAATCTTCCCTGTCATAAAGTGGGAGGCCAAGAAATTCCCCAAAAATAATTAGGCAATCCTCAGTGAGTTTGGTTCTTGTTTAAAGTTAAAGGGGTTTTTTATAAATCATGATGAGACCTTGAGTTCACGTCAAAATATTACAATTTATAAAACTTCCACACGAACAATGTTCGCTTAGAATGTAGGAAGTCTCTTGCTTCAGTGTTGTGTATCTGAATTCCTTTTTTTTTTAAAGGGAATCTTGAAGTGATGATTTCAACATTGTGCAGTTCCTCTCTTGGCTTTTACAAGAGACTGATTTGCTTTCGCATCCACCTCTCCAAACTACAATGTCAGATCTGGACTGTCAATAGCCCTTAGCAGGCAAATTATCCCAAGTAAAGTGTTTAAAGGTAGAAGTGAGAAACTCCAGTGGGTACTCCAGTACTGTAGAGCAAGAGGTGGTTTAACATGCTAGTCAAACAACTGTTCTTTTCTCCTCTTGTCCTTTTTCTTGGAAGGGGAGGGTGTGGCTTTTGGGGTTTTGTTCCTTTTTTTGTTACACATTTTTGGTCTTTGCTGAGAACTCAAAAAATTTAAATAAACTTTATAATAATTTTAAAAAACCATTTTAGTGTCTGTGGTTTCTAATCGAGCATTTAAATTGTTGAAATATTGTGGGTTAAATTCAGACCTGCAGACCGGAGTACCACAAAAGATGGAAACAAGGTTTACGTAAGTATTCAGTCACGTCAGTAAAGCAAGTGGCAAGTTGCTTTTCTTTTACATGCACTGTCCATCCTCTGATTGTGACTAAATGACAGTCATAATCAGTCACAGACAATGGCTTAACCCTCATATTATGTTAACATTTTATGGCGCCTTTTAAAGTTGAAACTGACACAAAACTATTGTTATAGAAAATGTTTGACACTCACCATTTGTGCGTCTACCAATTGACTAGCCTTTTATTCCTAAATAATAAAAATCTATGATGAAACATCTCATTTTAGAGCCATAGGTAAGTGAAAGTTTGTGGAGTTTAAAACCTGTATGGGGAAATGCCACCAGAATCGCCCACAAATCGAATCAGATTAAAAACCAAAAAGGTGTGTTTTCTTACATTTTACACAGCTGCCCACAAATGACCCCACACAACACCTTTGTATACAAGATTGGGACAGGACTTTTGAAAACAGCATTATGTTTATTGCAGGTTTTCTTTTTAATCCCAGTAATTTAGTGTCATATTGTTTCAAGATAAAAAAATATGGTTAAGTGGTTTTTAAAAGATATGAAACATTGAATCCGGTCAAATTGCCCCCAAACATAATATGAGGGTTAGAACATCGCCATATTGGACACGTGCCCTCACAATGATGCACCCTTTTGAAGTGTAATCTGGGTTACTACCAAAAATATATGAAGGTTTTTACACGTGCATTCACCTGATTATATTATGTGGAATAGTGCCAGTCCTGGCTAACAACATTCACAGACCTGTGCATAAACATTGTACTGTGTATTACATTGTAGACTCAAACTCGGTCCTGGGGCCCCCCTGTGTATGCTGGTTTTCATTCCAACCACAGTTGCAATCCCATTTTCTTAATTAGGTGTTTTTCATATTTAGAGGGATTATTTACCATTTTAAGCCACATTATGTTAGCAATAGCTATGCATACCATGAATAATAAAAGTCCAATATTGACATTGTGCTATATTGCAAACAATTACAAAAAGAGTGGTAAAAAATGTTTTAACTGATCAAATGAAGATGTGAGGTGAATCAATAGGATCCTAATTGATGAAATTGTGGACACATGGCCACTAAAACTAAGCATTTGTTAAATAATGAAGAATTCAAAGACAAAGCCAATGATAATGAGTCAAACCTGCGTTGTGTTAATAAATTTAAGGAAAATATTATGAAGGAACTTAAACCACATGTGTTCAACAACCTAATTAGGAGTCAATTGATTCACCTCAGTCTTTAATTTGATCAGTTAAAAAAAATTGTTAAATCTTCTTTTGTAATTGTTTGCAATATAGCACAATAAGCACAAAGTGAACATGGGATGTTTATTCTTCATGGCATGCATAGCTATTTCTGACAATGTGGTTTAAGTGGGTAAATAATCCCTTTAAACATGAAAAACTCCTAATTCAGATAAATTAACAGTTTGTTAAAATTCTGGGATTGCAATTATGGTTGGAACGAAAACCAGCACACACAGGGGGGGCCCCAGGACCGAGGTTGAGAACCCCTGATTTAGGCCATGGTTCCCAAACTCGGTCCTGGGGTGCCTCTGAGTGTGCTCGTTTTCATTCCAACCACAATCACAATCCCAGAATTTAATTAGGTGCTTTTCATGTTTAGAGGGGTCATTTACCCTCTTAAGCCACGTTATGTCAGAAATAGCTATGTATGCCAAAACTAATAAAAGTCCCATGTTTTTTTTAATACTTGTTGAACTGATTGGTTGAACAGGGTTTTCAATGTGTTTAATTTATAACAGCTGATAACATTGATAACCAAATGTAGGACATTAAAATAACATGAAAAGACTATGTTGTTCTATATTATATTATCTTACTGTGAGCTATAGAAACATTCAAATGAAAGTACTTTAAAGGTCTGTAGAATTACACTCCCAAAATAGCTTTGGAATTCAGGGTCTTTACGTTGTCCGAAATAAAACTACATTTCCACTACTCTTTGCATTTCGGCGCTCTGTAATGACGTAATATTTTGTATAAATACTATCCAATCGCTTCGTCATATCCTCTTGGAGTTGGTGCCATCTTGTGAAGGTACGCGGAACGAGCTACGCCTAATACTGGCCTTTTTCTGTTTAAAAGTATCCAAATTAATCCAGTTGAATTTTCAGCCATCCTGTACTGGTATTAACCTCTCTTGTATTTTTCATTGTAGACACAACTCCACGATATGAGGGCGAAGGTAAGTTGAGTTTTCCCTTTTTTTCCTGTTATCTGGGTATTTAGCAGCGGTGCGGGGTAGGTTTTATGCGGACCGTCAATTAATAAATAGGCTAAAAGGAGCTTAACGTTACTCAAAATGGGTTAGTCTAAGTTAACGTCACTTGGTACAACCTTAAAGCACGAGCGCTTTTTTATTTATTTTTTAAAACGTTAATTAACTTGCTTTTGTGTATGGTAAATGTATAACCTTAATCAATAAGTAATTTCCCACAACATGGAAACCAAGTGTTCGAACGTGTTTGGTACGATTGTAGTTTCTCCTTTTGCTAGTGGGCCTGTTTGATACTCTGGACACGCTATGAGGAAATGCATGAAGTCTGTATGAGGAACTCACGTGTGTGCTCCAAGTCCCATGATTGCTTGGATTAATTAACCCTTCCGTAATTTGCAGACAGTCGCGGTTATGTTGCGGCCTGCTAGTGCGCTGGTTTCCTCACCTGCAAAGTAGTGCATGTGCCGTGCAAGATGGGTGGTTTGTTAGGCTTTTATATTAAATAAATTTAAAAAAGTGGATAATAAAACTTTTTTTTTTAAGCATAAAAGGTACATTTCTAGGTCGGGTTCTGCTGTCTTTACTGCCAATTGGAAAGTTTGAAAACTCGGATTAATCTAACAACGTTTACAGCCTAGCCAGCTAGCCACATTCTTTATAGTCATGTTGCATGTTGACTGCTGACTTTTTTTTTTCTCCTTTCAGTGGCGAAAGAAGCGTATGCGCAGGTGAGATGTGCAATGAAAATTCCACAAGAAGCAGCATTTGAATCTCCATGCAGTGTGATCTGCCTGCAGTTCAGTCTCCAGCCTGCTGGTATTAACCCCTCCCCCTTTCTGCTCGTTCCCAGGCTGAAGCGTAAAAGGCGAAAGATGAGGCAGAGGTCAAAGTAGACTGCACCCCCTCCGCTGCAACTGTGACCCGCCCCCACGACTCCTTCCCTGAGCACAGCCCGAGTTCCTGGAGAGCCCAAGATGCAGACCCCGAGCAGCTATGCCAGCCGTTAATCCTGCTACATCACTCGTCAGGAAAGGGCCACACCACCCGCCTGAGAGGCAGAAGAGAAGCTGGGAGAGTTTCTTTGGGATAATCTGGACTCTCGCTACCCACCCAGCAGTTGCTTTGTATACAAAAAACTACCCCCAATAAATGTTTTTTTTAATTTACAGTTGTGGTTTCATTGCATTGCTTTCTATGATTCCATTTGGCCTTGCTGTGAAAAATGCAATTGGCAATGGACTAATTACACATTTAAACCACAAGTGGGCAGAGCTGCCCACTTAATCAGTGAACTGAATCCATTGTGTTGCTGTGAAGTGGTCTCACTGTTTCAACACATTGACATTTCTGGCTGATTCCTAAAGCTTCAGTGATGGGTGAAATGGCTTTTGGTTTGCAGTTTAATGTATATATGACCACTATACCTTAGTCCAGGGGAAGCCAGTGCTGGTCATGTAGAACCACAGGTTATTCTGATTTTTTTAGATCTAATAAATCGGATGTGGTGAATTCTATTCGGCAGCTAGTGCTCGTTTGTGTTCAGAGTAACAAACTACAGTCAGTTTCTCTCCAGGACTTAGCTTAGTCACCTGTGCAGTTTACTGTTGCTGTGATCCAAGAACCTGTTTGCTGTATTGTGTCAGCTGTGTTTGAAAGTGGATTTCAGCAAGCATCTGAAGTTTAACAAGCATCTGAATTGCTACTGGGTGAAGATTGTGAACCTTCACTGTAATGGGGTGCTGTGTCTTGTAAGTTAATGAATGAACTTGGGTGTAAGTCATTGAGGTACCAATAATGAATGACAACTAAAACCTGAATATTTTACATTGCATTTAAGCCAGTTATCAACCTTGTTCTGTGGAGAACCAGTGTATGCTGGCTTCCATTGTTACACCATGTAATTTATAAACTAAAATGGGTGAATACACAATGAACTATTGAATTCAGATTTTAAAGTGAACAAAAACGGCAGATGCCGCACCCTGTCAGGATTGGTGTTGCAAACTCCTAGCCAAGCAGATGCTATTATCTAGAGCAGGGGTTCCCAAACCGGTCCTGGGGACCCCCTGTGTATGCTGGTTTTTGTTGCAACCGCAGTTGCAATCCCAGAATTTTACCAAGCTGTTAATTTTTCTTAATTAGGTGCTTGTCATGTTAAGAGGAATTATTTACCCTCTTAAGCCACATTATATCAGAAATAGCTATGGATGCCATGCAGAATAAACACCCCATGTTCACATTGTGCTTATTGTGCTATATTATTTAAAAAATTATTTAACAGATCTATTTAAAGACTGATTTGAATCAATAGGCTCCTAATTGGTGAAAGTGTGGACACATGGCCACTAAAATGAACCATTTGGTAGATAATGAAGAATTCAAACACAAAGCAAATGATAACGAGCCAAACCTGCATTGTGTTAATAAGCTTAAAGAAAAAATTATGAGTTAAACACCTACAAATTAGGACAACCTAAGTAACCTAAGTAGGATCCTATTGATTCACTTCACTCTTTAATTTGAGTGAAAATACATAATTTTGTAACCTCTTTTTATGTAATTGTTGCAATATAGCAAAATAAGCACAACGTGAACATGGGGAGTTTATTCTACATGGCATGCATAGCTATTTCTGACATAACGTGGCTTAAGAGGGTGAATAATTCCTCCAAACATGAAAAGCACCTAATTAAGAAAAATTAAAAGCTTGTTAAAATTCTGGGATTGCAACTGTGGTTGCAACGAAAACCAGCATACACAGGGGGTCCCCAGGACCGGTTTGGGAACCCCTGATCTAGAGAGACATACAAAAGTAATATACTGTAACGTTTGAAAAATTAAAATATTGCACGAATGCAATATAACTACTCCCTTTTGTTTTTTGTAGATTATATGTAGAGGTCAAATTAAGGCCAGTACCCAGTTAAAACAAACGCAACTGAGATCTTAGAACGAAACCTAATGAGTCAGATTAAGGACCAGGGACTGTCCGAATCAGAACCCTATCTACCTGTCTCCTGCGTACAGTGCACTGGCAGAATTGTGCTGTTTAATGTGCACTGTGTAGCACGCTACGTGCAGTCCGCGGCTGTGTCCGAATCGGCAGCCTTCCATACTATTAGGTAGGCTTGTTAACGCCTACTTAACGACTTTTTTCGTCCTGTCTACGCAACAAGCCTACCAAACAGTATGAAAGGATGCTGATTCGGACAGAGCCCTGCATTTTACGCCGACGGTAGCCATTTTGACGAAACTGAATAGTATGTTTGCGTGCAGTACCGGAGAATGACGGAAGGGAGCGGTGCACTGAGCCTCGCGTTGTATGCTTATCGCCTCGTCAGCCTAGTGCTCTGAAAAGCACCATAGACCAGAGTGAGCTCCTCCAAATTTCTGTTGGAGTATTTGCATTCAACAGGCTTAATAAATAGAATTTGAGTTTTTATTAATATATATTATATATATTTATTAGTATTTTTATTTACAATTTTTATTATTAAGCAAGGATATTATTAATTCCCAGTCTACACTCCAGACCAGTGGGTGGCGGTAAATACACCACTAAACTTTTTTTTTTTTTACAACCGCCATAAAATTAAAAAAAGAAGAAGTGAGCTCCTCCCATTTTTCTCTCTGGAAAAGAATCTTTGGCCTTGGCGGATCAATTTTAACGTTGAAAGGACGTGTGGTTTAACTAATTATATTTGTAAGTAAAAGCAAAAACATACCGAGAAACTCTGTTGCGATACATTTTAATGTGTGTTTGTGTTTTGACAAAGTAAGATACCTGACGCTACTAAATTTGTTGATTTCTAGCTGCTATCAAGCTAACTAGCTGTTAGCTTCCAACGCCTCGTTCAGCATAACTAACGTTAGCTAGCTAGGTAGATTTGTAGCTAACAACTTTGGTCTCGGTAGATTATAGCGAGCTATCTTGCTAAATTAACATTATTAAATGGAACGTTAGGAGGTCTTCGTGTGCATTTTGTCACAAATATGGCATCAAACCTATCTTTGAGGTGCAGTTGGCTGGCTTGCTAGCTGTATTAACTCAAAATCCAAATTGTAGCGAGATCGAACGTTCTGCCCGCAATGTAATCACAATGGGCATTCCACACACAAAGCAAAAAACAAAATTGACGTCTGGGCTCATTTCAACATGTCATTTAACAAGGAAATCTACTAAACGAGAGTAGATGAAGCTATTCATTTGTTTCAGAAGTGTACTTACACTTCAACAATGTAATTTTTTTACTTTAGAAGCCAGAAATTATTATGCTAATTTGACTCTGTTTACGAGCATTTGTGCCTATACTTAACGCTGTATCGAAATCAATGGGGTCATTATAAAACATCCAACCACATTGAAGTCGTTAATATACATTTTATTACAAGAAAAACTCACAGTGAAATGTTTTAGGTGTTAATCGATCGGTATGTATCGATACTTTCGTCTGTTTATGTGTCCTGAAAACGTTACATGTGCTGCGCGTCCTGCGGGACTTAGAATTCTACAGCCACTTCAGAAGCAAAGTGGCACCAAAAAAATAAGGCGCTCGCCACCTTAATCGAAATAACCCCAGAAGGCATTTTGTAATAGTGAAATGAAATGTTATTCAAATTGTGGCCAACCCGTCTTGACATCATGCCGATTGTTCAAATCCGATTGGTCCAAGATATACTGGCAAAGAGGCGCTCTGAAGTGTTTTCTGGCTAGGTCAGTAAACTCCAGATGAACAACGACATTTTTACATGTAGATCTTCATCAAAATCTCGTCTACAGTATGGTATAAAGCATTTTAATATTGCGAATGGGTGTTTTTTACCAATCAAAGGCCCCCCACCCCCTACCCTTTTCCCATAACTGTTGCTGTTAATATTTAAAAATATATATTTCTGCTTGGGACCCAAGAAGAGAACAACACTGAAAACATGGTTGTCTGTAGACTAGATACGTTAAAATTACATTCGCAATTGTGTGCCTTGTGTAGATATAATTCTCTTTTGATAAGAAAGTAGGTGGCTCTGAAAAGAGCCTTTGGGTGTGCAATAAGACCATCAGAGCTGTAAGGACAGGGCTGTGTAAATGTTGTCAAGAAATAGCCTGTTACCCTCTAAATTTAAATGTGTCCCATCACTGTCTAAATGATTTAAGCCAATGTTAGGATGCATAATGCAACCCATACCCATGTCTGACAAAAAACCAAACATGGCCCCATTTAGCCGTCGTCTGGTCCTTTCAAGGCCATATCCGGTAGTCGCGGTCTGACCCCGCCTCTTCCAGCGAGGGAGGATGTCCGAAAACATCAATTTGGTTTTGGGAAATAGCAAATCCATTTCCCTGATGTCTGCCTTCATGCGCCGCATTAGGCTGATCCTTGTATTTCCGTACGTGCCAATGCTATTCCCACCGAGGTAAATCACCATCACATCTGGGTCTTCGCGGATGTCAGCCTGTTTCGAGCGGAGAAGAGGCATTAAGTGTTCCCACCTTCTGCCCCCTCTGCCAGCCCAGGTGATCTGGCAATCTAGCCCCAGGTTCTGGTCCAGTCCAAATGCTCCTAAATGAGCCTGCAGCCTGGTGATAAGCGAGCTCCCGATGATCCAAACGCGTGTATAATGAGCAATCGGTCATGCTGTCAATAGAAATAAAAACTAACGTTTTGTGGCGCAAATACTGTATAGCTTTATTATGCAATCGCTATAAGCTAAATTATCTCTATGCTAACCCACGATTGGATACTGTCCTCAAGTTGTGAATGGTCGAATGCATTACCTGAACAAAGCCAATAGGGTTTAATAAACAAATTATGAAATTGCCGCGCAATGTCAAAATGGGTCAGACCCAGACGCATTAAGTAGGCTAATCAATGTTACTGTTGCGAGTACAGTGGAATTCTGCGGGACCCGCCAAGTTTGAAACAGACGTTTGGCACGTATGGCGTTTTGGGAGTACATATTTAATTAAATACAACACGCCATAACAATATATGTGAGTAAATGTGTAGAGTATATTAGTTTTCCTGTACGAATACCACAAAATATCGGTTCTTGTTGAAAAAATAAGGATAACCGTATCCTAAAAGCAGCACAGATGATGATGTGTTTCCATCCAACGAGAGTGATTACACGGAAGTGAAACGGGCTAATTTAAAAAATAATTTTAAAGCGAACAAACGTCCTTTTTCTGACAAGCTTGCGATTTATATATTATTTGATTATATTCTAGAATTTAGGACAATATACATGAAAAATAAGCTGGCAAAATATGTTTTCTGAAAATCACGAAAACGGGTTTGACCTCCCTAGCGAGAGTGCACTGATATGACAATGCCATTCTGTGTGGGACATTATGACTAGCTAACGTTACAGAAGTAGATGGTGGCAAGTTAAAAAGTGAAAATGCACCGTGTTAAGCTCACTCTAAAGTTTGTGATTTAAAGTTTGTGATTTGTTTTG
This sequence comes from Synaphobranchus kaupii, assembly GCA_029718625.1. NCBI lineage: Eukaryota > Metazoa > Chordata > Actinopteri > Anguilliformes > Synaphobranchidae > Synaphobranchus > Synaphobranchus kaupii. The sequence goes on from CM056380.1 coordinate 25,579,707, forward strand.
TACGTCCTATGATTAATACACAAACTTCGTGCTTCAGGTGCCGTGAAGGCAGGCTGCATCAAAACAAGTTTGAGGACCGGGAGCAGACATCTAACGCAGACTTCATCGCCGAGCATAGGAACGCACATCCGCATTCACACACACATACACTTACACATGTGCAGTGTTTGCCCGTTGCCTCGGGCCAAGCGCCATGCCTGGCCGGGACGGAGGTGTTGGCGGAAGCAGCGGGACAGGAGCGGGCACCAGCGCGGGTGAAGAGGCAGTTGTTTCGGTAGGCGGCGTCTCAGGAGCAGGGGGACCGGGCGGCTCTGGGTCTGCTAACATAGCGGGAGGCATAAGTATGGGAGGCGGTGGGGTGCTGGGGAACGGAAACAGCTGCGGGGGGTCAGGTCCCGGCCTGGAAAACGTCTGTAGAGACTTTCTGCGTAACGTGTGCAAGCGGGGGAAAACGCTGCCGCTTCCGGCACCTGGACTTCAACGAGGTGCCGGACCTCGGAATGCAGAAGAACGAGTTCGTCTTCTGCCACGACCACCAGAACAAGGAGTGCGCTCGCCCCAGCTGCCGTTTCGTGCACGGCTCCAAGGAGGACGAGGACTACTACAAGCAGACGGGCGAGCTGCCTCCGAGGCTGCGTGGCAGGGTCGCCGCAGGGCTCGGCCTGTCGCCCACAGAACTACCCCACAGCAGGGGCGAGGTCCCCATCTGCAGGGACTACCTGAAGGGGGAGTGCCAGCGCGGGAGTAAGTGTAAGTTCCGGCACGTTCAGAAGGACCGGGACTATGACCCCGTCAGGGTGGGTACAGGAGGGAGCATGGGGGTGGGCATGGTGAGCGTGGGCGGTGTGGGCGGAGTAGGAGGCGGCGGCCCTGGTGTGGGCGTGTCAGGGTTCGTAGGCGGTGGAGGGGGCGGTAACTTGATGGGGATGGGATGTCAAAGTTTGGGCGGCTACAGGGATCAAGGTGTGTCAGTGGGAGGGGTAGGGGTAGGGGTAGGAGTAGGGGTGGGGGGAATGGGAGGTTGCTTCTCCATGGGGCCGCCCGTGCCAAGGCGCTTCGACCGGGGCCCCTGCTCGGCGTACGACCCCGTGTTCGAGGGCGGGATCTATGAGGGCGGGCCCCTGGAGGCTCCCATGGACCCTGCCACCCTGCAGCTAAAGAGGCGCCGGATGGACGGGATGCGATTGGCTGATGTTGGCGGCGCCCCCTACGACCTGGGGATGCAGGTTGCGCCCATGCCCCGCCCAATGGACTACAGGCTGCTGGAAGAGGAGAACACCCTGCTAAGAAAGCGGGTGGACGACCTGAAAAAACAGGTGAGAAAGAATCACACAGGAGTGGCGGTAAGGCACCCGTCCAATCAAAATTATTCTTTAATAATTTTATTACAAATAAATAAAAGAAAACGAAAAATTAATTCCCGCTACAGGAAGATTTTTGTAATGGGAGGCCGTGTTTTGCATAAGTAACATTTTAACCAATGAGTGTTTTTGACCATTTTGTGGGGTGCCAATCAGAAGTGAAATTAAAGTTTGCATATACAGAACAGACACCATGGTAGACCTCCAGACCTTCTAAACCTTTTATGTTTAACGGGCTGTACAAGCTTTTTGTCTTTTTCTCTGTCATTGCCAGTTTTGTTATAAATTCAAAAGTAGGCCTATGTGGTAACTACCACCAATAAATACTTTTTTTGATAGCATAAATGGTCTCTCCCGCTTTAACATCTGAACATGGGGACAGGATGAAAAAACATAAGTTAGACAGATTTTCAGGGTCATATTTAACAATTTAAAAATTTATTTTACACATTCTGTGAACCTGCAAAATGTCAGAACCCCAACACTTTCTTTTAAAAAAATTCCACCCCAACACTTTTTCTTTTAAGAAGTAGAGCAGTCTGCCCTCCTTTTGTGTCACTATTAAACCAGAGGAAAGCAGAGAGGGTTACAGATAAGAGATGGGATAACAGTACAGAAAGAGTCAGCTACCTTGCATTCTGCCCCAGACAGTCTTACCCATATCACCCTAACGTTTGCCTTTACCGACACTGCAGATTGTATTTAACAGAAAATAGTAAGGAAAAGAACATGAATACATGCTACTGTTCTATAATTCCTAGTGCTCAACTCGAGCGCTGCAACAAAAGACATTTGTTGTTCTCCACAGACTTCCACACACTCTCCAGTCTTGCCTAATAAGACTACATTTTCCCCAGGCAGGTTTATTGTTTCAGGAGGGAATTCTGGGTATTCTGATGCCTGTGTGCTCTTGGTAAGTCCACCTAATTTCCTGTACTTTCGCCAGGTCTCAAATCTTATCGCCACCAACGAGGTCCTGCTGGATCAGAACGCCCAGTTCCGCAGTCAGGCTAAAGTGATGTCACTGTCCTCCTCTCCCGCACCCTCCGAGCAGAGCCTGGCGCCCCCTGTGTGCGCTGTCAGCTCCTACAACCACAGCATCGCCCAGACGCACACCACGCTGAGCAGCGCCGGCCTGCAGCCCCGCCCCGTCTCCCAGCAGGACCCACCCGGCAACGCCCCGCCCACCGCGCCCCCCGCCCCACCTCAACCCCGAAATCACGCCCCTCTCCGCCGCCCTGGCCCAGACCATCGCCCAGGGCATGGCGCCGCCCGTCTCCATGGCGCCCGTGACGGTTTCCGTGACGCCCGTCGCCGTGTCCATGGCCCAGCCGCTGTCGGGGATCACCATCAGCCACGCCACCTCCCCCATGGTGTCGTACCCGATCGCCAGCCAGAGCATGAGGATCACCGCCCTGCCGCACTGACGGGGCAGATTCCCGCCCCTGCCCCCCCACCCCACCGCCGTACAGCTGCAACCCACCCCCAGGTGAGGGAATCTGCCTCCAGTCACTGCGTTGCAAGTCTGATGCTGCGTGTTCCCACCCCACATTTTGCACCCCACCCGCATTTCTGAGTATCGCCGGCACCCTGTTGGACCCTGCACCCCCCCTGGTTTTGAGGATAATCTCTGCTCCGTGCCCTCCAAGCGCTGCCGCACAGCCCAGCTCGGACCTCAGTCACCGTGGACTCCCGCCTTGCGAGCCGTCGCTTGACGCTCGTCGGTTGAGCCACAGGTCTGTGATGACTGAGGCACAGATGCTCCCCCCCCTGACTGCGGACCTTCTCCGGGGCGGAGAACTGATTCGGGGCCACGCCCTAAAGCAGCGGTGTATGTACCACGGAAGACTGACGGTATGCTCGGCACTGCACCGCACATGATTGGGCACGGCTGCGTGACTCAATGGACACATTCTCTACCAAACGAGTCGTTTTGAACTGAATCTGCAGCAGGAGATGGAGATGAAGCCAGGGAGATTCTGAGAACTTTCCTTTTTTTAACGTAGGTTTCTTTGTTTGTCTTTATTATTTTTCTTTTAAGTATGTGAGACCCAGAAAACTCTGAGCAAATGTTCCTAAAGCCGTTTATGAGAATACCGAAAATGTGTCCTATTGTTTCTTACAAAATGATTTCCCATAGAAAAGATTTCCTTTAAAATCCAAACCATAGAAAAGAAAACGTCTGTAAATTGACACATGTAAAACAACTGTTGTAACAAAAATCAAATGGTTACTTTACTTTATTTGTAAACGACAAATGTGTGATGAGAATAGAGAAAAACAGTGCATAAGCTTGAAGATTGGGTGCTGTTTTAATGTTAGTTCTGGTTTCTGTCTGCTGATCTTGAAATGCCCTTCATACATAAACATTCATGGTGATATTAAACAAAGAATCAGTTTTCCTTGCAAAATTCCTTCTCTTCTGCTGCAAATACTTCCTGAGATTTTGTTCCTTTGCCCTTTGGGGAATTTTAATTTGTGTTTTAGTATTCAGGGACCGTACCCCCAATCGTATTTGGGGACTCTTGATGTCCTGGTAACGCGTCCTTACGCACATTGTCTTTTTGGCTGGTACCTTGCGTCCTTACGCTTGACGATCTCCAGTCCTAGCATTGAGTGCAAGTCTGCATTCACAATGGGGGCTGCTGAGTGGCGCGTCGCCTCTAGTCCTTTCCATTTTGGGATAGGAACGCCCCACTGTGTGGTTCGTGGTGCTGGTGCTGCCTAAGGCCCGCACAGCGCACCACGTGATTGGCTCAAGCGTAGCCACAGGGAAGGAGGGGTTTTAGTCACCAGCCTTGTCCCAGGCTACATTTGGATCCAATTTTTTTTTTTTGCTTTCTTCCTGTCGTCCCCAGGGGGAATCCCAGAAATGGCAGGATGAAATACCCTTCCACCAAGGGTATAAAGTGCAAGCTTCCAGCGTAAGGGGAATACCACAATGCAATGCTCCACACAGAAAAAGTGGGCGGTCACATATCGGTTGCCAGGGCCGTTCAGTTTGTTTTTCATCTCTCCTCCCTTGCAGAACATCTGTTAAGTTTACTTGCTGCACGTCACAAAAATTCATCACAAAATGGCTCACTCAAGGGAAGAGGGCAAGGGACGAGAATGCAGCCCCAGTCTTGTGTGTGTGTGTGTGTGGGGGGGGGGGGGGGGGTGAGGCATTCCACGTTGGAAGAAAAAGAAACATTTGTGGGTAAAAAATTGTTAAAATGTAAAAATAACAGGGGCTGCCTGGTGGCTCGTCCTGTTACGGCACTGTTCTAGTGCATGGCCCCCCCTGTCTGGTACTTAATTAGGACTGTGCCAGGGCCACATGTGGCCGGCAGCCTCGCGGGACGACACTCAATTGGTTCTAGCGTCGCCCTGAGGAGGTCAGATCTTCCAGCAAGCTATTCTCGGTAACATTTCGAATAAACCATATCTATACCACATCTGTAAACTGGTAGTTGGCAGGGTGTTTTGACAGATGAATGGTTTCGTTTCGTTATCGGCTTGCTTTTTGCTCACCCAAAAGTGCTTTCAATATTTAATCACAATATAACGTCAAGCCAAGATTGATAAAGACATGTTATTTGGTGCAGTGCCTGACAGCCCAGATATTGATTCTTGCATTTCATTGTTTTGGTAATAAAATGTTATGATTAGCTATGTGTTGGTGTTGAAATATGGAGTTGTCTTGTAGCTATATTAGAGTGTAACGTGATATGGTTTAAGTCAATGTTTGAATTAACCATACAAATTTATGTCAGCTACTTCCAACATTATAAAACTTCACACAACATTAATTGCATGTGTAATAGATTTGTGCATCATCAACAGCATCATCTAATTGACTTACTGGGCATAGCCTGTATCAATGCCGATGTTGTGCTAATTACCCAAGGAAGGAAGTTTATATGATTTTGCTTAGTCATTCAATATTGCTGTATTTAAAAACAATGGTTCAGAAAACATACAGAAAATGTAACACCTCGCGTGAGGACTCTTTGAAACCTGGAAAGGGGGGGTAATTGGAGCTGAACACTGGAGCAGTGAGGTTCCCCTGTGGCCCAGTGTCGGTGGAAGAGTAAAATTACTTATCACTGTAGACAAATAGGCAGTCCATACTTGCAAATGAGAAATGTGTACAGTGATTACTACAATGGTAATTAACTGCATGGATTTGAATCCTTTAAAATCGTATTTGGTTAAGTATGATACAGTAGGGAAGCACAATAGGAGTCCTTTCAGATAAGATTCTGGCTGATTTGATGGGCCACATGCATGCACCAGAGAAGCGACGCATTCGATACCGTTTCTGCTGTAAATTTAGCGAAAATGATGTGTGTGTAAAGTAGCCTAATCATCGTCATCTGAACCTCTTATTTACTACTTATACTACCATATTACTAGCCAAACTCACAAGCAAGGCTACACAGAGATGGGCAGTTCTAGACTTCGGTCTGTTTAATAATAAAGTAAGCCAGTTTAAATGTTTTGCTACACAATTTATTTATTTTATTTTTTTCCATCATAAGTTGACATCTGTGCTCATTTACTACTTCTCTGGAAGGTTTGTTGCAGTTTGCAACTGTGCTATAATGTAAAATGGGGTGCTATCAACAACAGCCAGACTGATGTTCAGACAGCCAGTATTTTTTATTGATATCTGCCCAAGAATTTCCATAATCGCATATCCTGGAATCAGTGTCTTTATACTCTGCTGTATTGGGAGAATTGATATTCTAGTATTGACTACACAAGGTCGTCTGCCTCGCCTCACAGGTAGAAGTGGAGGAGGTCTGAGTTTGGAAAAAAAGCAAGTGGCCAATATGCTCCTTCAGCTGTCCATTTTAGTGTGTTGTGACTGTGGACTGTATTCAATCAATATTTGCAAATTTGACTTTGCATTTCATTCTAACGTTACACTTTTTCTTCACAAACCAGATTTGGTGAACGCTGAAGTTGCCAAACTGAGAAAAACTAATAATTATTTTCATTGAGAGTCAAGGTTCAGTACAAATGAGTGAATGTGCCACATGGGTGGGAGGGGGTGGGGGTTGTATTTGCAAAACACCAGCTGTCGCTGTCTGCCATCTCCCTTCATCACCTATTTAATAACAAAGAATAAAAGCATTCACTGCCCATTCTCCTTTTTTGTAGTTTATTTCCAGGTTGTGTTTAAATTTGCCTGTTCACTGTTTTTCCTCTCTTGTGTCTCACCTTTGCCTTTGTTCTAGAGGCACTAGAATTCAGTTTATTATCTTGATCATTATCCAATATGGGTTATTATCCTTATCACTCGTACCTGCCATAGCAAGGCACTAGTATGGCACAAGCTGCAGCATGGAGCTAATAGAAGAAGACAAAATGGGGCCCCATTAAAATTGTTGGTCAGATTTACAACTGGAACAAAGGCCTAATGTTTTGTCCTTGGAATTGAACATCTTGACATTCCCAAAGCTTTTATCTTTTCTTTTTCTTTGAAGAGCAAGATTCAGGGATACTGAAATTGATTGTTTTTTGGGTGGTTCTTTAGGCTATTTTGTCTTCCATATCGAATTTAGGCTGTGTTCCAAATAGTTTTTTGTTTGACAAACATCTCACGTCCATCCCTTCAAAGCTATTAACCAGTACAGTTAAGTGCAGGTATCATGGCAACGGCAGAACCCTTGCGGCGGAACGGTTGCGCGTGAGATGTCTGTATCCATAGATACGACTTTAAATGCATTTGTTAGAAACAAGGAAGGCTTGCTGATTAATTTGTGGCATTGCACTATAGGCCTACTAACAAACTAGTTTTTATTATATCATCGCATTTATATTTATAGGCCTACTGCTTGGTTAGAAAACGTGTAGTATAGGCTATTTCAATTCGCGCAAATTAATTTCGGCCGTGTTGGTCGGTTTGTGACCACTTGCATTTGGCCTGCTGTTCCTGTAGCTATAGCCTAGTGTTGGACAAATCCCACTGAGATATTCCTCCCTCACTAAACACTCGAATGCCTTACAGGCAGGGTGGAATTTAGTCCCGCCTCCTCTCTCAGTTAATAACATTTAACCGTTCCTGATGGCTGTCAAGTGTGGATGCGTCCACCTGTCACGTGGACATGCGTCCACGTCGCATCAATGTCGCATATCAAGGCCGTGGGTTCTAAATTCTCAAATTTACCTCCGTCAATCGGAACGGTCGGACCCCCTCAGTTTTTCAGTGATTTTTTTGGGGTGTGGGGTTGACGTCTTAACAAACGACAACAGGAACATTGTTTAGCCTATACGATTGATCCGAGTAAATTTACCTAATCCTCTTTCCTTGAGTAGCCTAGGCCTAAGCTAAGTGGACCATGAACAGGGTTGTGTGGACTGCAGAGATGCAGTAAAATGCATCCAATAGCTTAATTGCTTATATAGGCATATGCAGGTATTTTTTTAACAAAGCCTTAGGCCCCTAAATAAATCTTCATATGCAGATTACAAAAATATATAGACTAGGCTATTGTTTGTCATAAATAACATCGCAAAACAAACCTAAAGGTAGCCTAAATCGGCATCGGTGTATTGAATGTAGGCTAACATGCAACAGTGCTTTGTAGAATAAACTAAATTCGTTTAGGGAAAAAAATTGGTGCATGACTGCTCCGAGGCCCGTTACCTTGTAACCTCGGGCTTGCTGCTGTTGATCACCAGATCAACGCGTGCATGCATCCTGGGGCAAACACGCATTTACAAATCCTCGCTATCTGGATCCTTATCCGACTACTACCCTGGGAAAATTCTTACTCCAACAGGTGCAGCAACGGGTAAACTAGTCGAGGTTATTTGTTTATCATTTTAAATGTAGCCTAGTGTTTTTCGTTTAAATAATGTGGAGATTCTTAAAAAAAATGTAATTAAATTAAAATTAAAAACAATTAAAAAAACACGCTGTGTGCATACAAATTCTTGACTAGCGCGCTCCACTCAGGTGTACAGTCTGTATATAGAATGTAGCCTATTCGTGATTCTCGATCGCTGTCCCAAACCCTGAGAACCTCCCCCTGCATCCATCACCCTCCCCGTCTAGGATTTGGCTCACTCTTCAACAGACTAACGGGACAGACTGAACTGGTCTGCTTCCACCCGGGTGGCTACTGTTCCTACGTGTAAGACGGAGATAGCATTACAATCGAATGTGCGCTGTCCAGCTACTCTTAAAAATAGCCTGGATAAGAACGCTGGGCGTTCTATAGATGCTTGCCAGTCGATCTAGCGCGAAAGCAGCAGATGGAGAGATTGCTGTAGTAGTCTAAAACTGCTGCAGACCTTGGGTGTGTTTTATGTTAGCCTAAATAACGACACATGCGTTAAATGTAAGTGTTAAGGTCGGATTTAGAAGGAAGGAAAAGTGTCGTATGAAACACGCCCCTACAAGGTCTCTGTTATGGTTAAGGCATTTTCTGATCTTGAACTACTAGCGAGCTATCTAATGTAGCCTATGCATGCCGTATAACTTTGTCACTGCTTGGGTGAGCTCTGCGGCGGTTGTGAGTAGAGGCTGTTTATGTAGGCTACAAGTTTTAACCATTTGCAGCGGTTGTTAATTATTTAGCCTGCAATTTTCTTTGGACTAATTTTTCATTCTGAGCTAGGAAGTTTTTTAATTTACCTCGGAAGGGACCGAACGCGGGGCTTGAGCGCGAAGTAGCGGTTTCACAGAAGAAAAACGCTACCATGCCAACTGAGGATGCAGGGCCGGGCAGGGGTATGGGCACGGAGGCTGCGGGTTCGGCCCAGCCCGGGGAAAGCGTACCGAACCCGGCGGAGCCGCAGCCTCCCAGCGCCCCAGGAGTAGGAGCGGTGTCAGTATTATGGTCATTCGGGAAGTGTCTTGGAACACTGTTGCCGGTTTACCTGGCGGGGTACTTCGGCTTCAGTATCAGCTTGGTAATCTTCGGTCTGATGGTTTACATGGGATGGAAGCAAAGCCGATATGGAAAGAGAAACGACTGCGGTCCGCCATGTACTTGCTGGAGAACGAGCTAGACTTCACCACATCCAGGATTTTCAGGAGTAAACGGGATTTGCCATCATGGGTAAGAGAAGTAGCCTAAACAAAATGGGTTGTAATGTTGGCTATTTATTTCAAACCAATGCAAATTTAACAAGACTGACACAGAGTTTACAAGCGAAGTCAGCGGAAGCTATTCAGATCTTCCAGCAAGCTATTCTCGGTAACATTTCGAATAAACCATATCTATACCACATCTGTAAACGGGTAGTTGGCAGGGTGCTTTGACAGATGAATGGTTTCGTTTCCGTTATCGGCTTGCTTTTTGCTCACCCAAAAGTGCTTTCAATATTTAATCACAATATAACGTCAAGCCAAGATTGATAAAGACATGTTATTTGGTGCAGTGCCTGACGGGCCCAGATATTGATTCTTGCATTTCATTGTTTTGGTAATAAAATGTTATGATTAGCTATGTGTTGGTGTTGAAATATGGAGTTGTCTTGTAGCTATATTAGAGTGTAACGTGATATGGTTTAAGTCAATGTTTGAATTAGCCATGCGAATTTATGCCAGCTACTTCCAACATTATAAAACTTCACGCAACATTAATTGCATGTGACAGTGTAATAGATTTGTGCATCATCTAATTGACTACTGGGCATAGCCTGTATCAATGCCGATGTTGTGCTAATTACCCAAGGAAGGAAGTTTAAATGATTATGCTTAGTCATTCAATATTGCTGTACTTAAAACATAATGGCAAACATCCACAAGATTAGCAGTAAAACACCTATTCTGTGGTACATCTGTGTTGTGGAAATGATTGTGTTTACATTTAGCTTGACAGAGAGGACAGTTAAAAAAGCAGAACTGTGGTGATCACAGCTGCAGTTCTGAATACTACAGTTTTACACTGCAGGCAAGGCAAGCTGCAAGTTAATCCATATCCATCCATGCAACAATGGAGGCAGAACAGCTTTAACAAAATGATCAAATGCTACTTCTACCATGAACTTCGACTACTACTACTAGTACTGCTGTTGCTAATAATAATAATAATAATAATAATAAAGTACATACAATAGCAGAATGGGCACAATTGCAACACACCACCCCTGATTAAGTCTGCATTGTGTCAATGATCAGTTTGCACAGCCAATACATTAGCAACAACAGAGGTCTGTATTCTGCAGGTTAGGAGAGTACAAACATAAATAGATGGACTTTATCTCTGCATCTATTCTTTAACCCATTCTGTTTCTCTCAGGCTCAAAATGAAAGTGATAAGAGATACAGTGCCTGACAAAGACATATGTTTCTTGATTTGGCTCTGTACACACAATTTTTGATTTGTAATCACATTTAAAGTGCAGATTCTCGGGTTTTATTAAAGGGTATTTTTATACTCTTTATTTTCACCATGTAGAAATTACAGTACTTTTTTATACATATCCGCCCCCCCACCCCCCATTTCAAGGCATCATCATGTTTGGGACCAAATAGCTTCACAGGTGTTTTTTATTAGTCAGGTGTGTTTAGCTTCCTTAGTGCAGGTATAAGAGAGCTTTCGGTATCTATTCTCAGGTCTAGGCTTTTTTTTGCCTTTGGAGTCTGTTATTGGCATTTGTCCACACAGGACTAGAGTTGTGTCAATGAAAGTCTTCGGAAGCCATTATGAGGCAGAGAAATGAAATAAAAAAGTCTGAGATATAGGCAAACCTTAGGTTTACCAAAATCAACCATTTGGAACATCATTAAGAAGAAAGCACTGGTGAGCTCAGTAATCGCAAAGGGCCTGTCGGCTAAGGAAGACCTCTACAGTTGATGACAGATTTCTCACCATAATGACGAAAAAACCACAACCACCTCTCCGACAGATCACAAACACTCTTCGGGAGGCAGGCGTGGATGTAACGGAGACTACTTTCCACTGAAGACTTCTCAAACAGAAGGAAAGAGGCTACACTGCAAGATGCAAACCACTAGCCACAAAAACAGGATGGCAAGGTTGGCTAAGAAGTACATAAAAGAGTTCTGGAAAAAAATGGCTTTTGGACAGAATGCGACCTAGATTCACTTGTATCAGAGGTGATGGCAAGAGCAAAGTGTGGAGGCCAAAAAGACCTGCCCAAGACACAAAGCATACCACTTGATCTGTGAAACATGGTGGTGGGGGTGTTATGGTTTGGGAATGTATAGCTGCCACAGGTATCGGCTCACTTGTCTTCATTGATGATGTAACTGCTCATAGCAGCAGCAGAATTAATTCTGAAGTGTACCGACACATCAGCTGAAATTCAAGCAAATTCCTCAAAACTCATTGGACGACGCTTCATCCTACAGCAAGACAATGATCCCAAACATACTGCTAAAGCATCAAAGGAGTTTTTCAAAGCCAAAATTATTGACTGGCTAAGTCAGTCACTTGAACTTAATCCAATCGAACATGCGTTTCATATGCTGAAGAGAAAACCTAAGGCAAACTAGCCCCCAAAACAAGCAGGAGCTGAAGATGGCTGCAGTACAGGCCTGGCAGAGCATAACCAGAGAAGATTATCTGCACCTGGTGATGTCTATGGGTCACAGACTACAGCAGTCATTGCATGCAAAGGATATATAGCAAAGTACTAAACATGACTACTTTCATTTACATAATATTAATATGTCCCACACATTATGGTGCCCTGAAATGTAGGGGCGGGGGTATAATTATTGCAGTAATGTTTTCATGGTGAACCAAAATGTAAGAAAAATACCCTTTAATAAAAGCTGAGAATCTACACTTTACACCATTGTGAATTGTTTGATACAAATATAAAGTTGTGGTGTACAGAGCCAAGTCATGAAAAAATGTGCCTTTTCCCAACATTATGGAGTGCACTGTACATTATGAAAGAACTGATTCTCCCCACAGGCTGCTTAAAAATCATCATTAACCTTTTTGGATTTGTAATTGAAACTGAGGGTGACTGGTGGGGAGTCTCGGCTCAGAGTATCAAAATGAGGCT
>CM056380.1:25592550-25653666 GCA_029718625.1 Synaphobranchus kaupii
GAGGGAGGGAAAGAGAGGAAGAGTTGAGTATCGTCAGCATAGCTATGGTATGAGAAGCCATGTGAATGGATTACTGAGCCAAGAGACTTAGTATACATAGAGAACAGCAGAGGACCCAGTACAGATCCCTGCGGGACTCCTGTAGACAGGGGACGGGGAGCAGAGACGGAACCCTTCCAGGAGACTTGGTAGGATCTATCAGTGAGGTACGATACAAACCAAGAGAGGGCAGTTCCAGAAATGCCCATCTCAGCGAGTGTGGAGATCAGGAGTTTGTGGTTGACCGTGTCGAATGCCGCAGACAGGTCAAGGAGAATCAGAACAGAGGAGAGGGAGGAGGCTCTAGCAGTGGCGAGTGCCTCAGTCACAGCCAGGAGAGCAGTTTCGGTGGAATGGCCGGTTCTGAAGCCAGACTGATGCGGGTCAAGCAGGTTGTTCTGGTGGAGGAAAAACAGACAGTTGGTTAAGGACAGCACGTTCAAGTGTTTTGGACAGGAAGGGCAAGAGAGATACAGGACGGTAGTTCCTGACATCAGCGGGATCTAAGCTAGGTTTTTTAAGGAGTGGGGTTACACGGGCAGTTTTAAAGGCAGCAGGAACATGGCCACAGATTAGGGAGGTGTTAATAACAGAGGACAGATATGGAAGGAGCTCAGCAGATATAGACTGGAGGACTGCTGAAGGTATGGGGTCTAGTGGACAGGTGGTTGCGCGCTGGCGCGTCACCAGCTCGAGCACATCGGAGTCCTTCAGAGTCTTGAAGGACGACAGTGTAGCGATGGGTTCAGTATGGGGGATGTGGGGTGTCACCGGATGCGTGAAGGAGTTCCGGATCGCAGCCACCTTCCCCTCAAAGTGGGTCAGGAAGTCATCTGCAGAGAGGGAGGAGGAGGTGGAAAAGAGTTTACGTGGGTTAGATAGACATGTATCAATTTTCGACTGGAAAAATGAAGTTTTAGCTGATGTAGTTGCAGCTGTGAAGGCTGCCAGCAGAGTGTGGTAGGAGGCCAGGTCATCTGGGGATCTGGATTTCCTCCACTTTCTCTCAGCGGCTCGTAGCATGGTTCTGCTGGATCTGAGAGAATCCGTCAGCCACGGGGAAGGGGGTGATAGTCGGGCTGGTTTGGAGACAAGAGGGCATAGTTTGTTGAGAGACAGAGAGGCATGAGTTAAACACAGAGGTGGCGACATCAATGGGCATTTTGGCAAAGGTAGCAGGAGGAGGAAGTGCAGAGAGAGCAGAAGTAGTGAGAGAGGTGTGAGAGAGGGTGCGGAGATTTCTCCTGAACATAACAGCGGGTGGGTTGTTAGCGGATTTGAGGGAGAGTGGGCAGGAGAGAGAAAATGAGATAAAGAAATGGTCCGATACGTGGAGGGGGGGTCACCGTGAGTTCAGATGTGGCGCAACTCCTGGTGAGTACAAGGTCCAGTTGGTTACCACCATTGTGGGTGGCAGGTGATGGGGACTGAGTGAGGGCAAAGGACTGGAGGAGTGAGGTGACACTGGATAGCTGGGCGCTGTCTGGTTGGAGGTTGAAGTCTCCCAGTAGGATTACTGGGGTACCATCCTCAGGGAAGGAGCTCAGGAGTGTGTCCAGTTCATCCAGGAAAGCGCCGAGCGGACCTGGGGGGCGATAGAGAACAACAATGTTAAGTGCAGATGGGTGAGTTACAGTGACTGCATGAAACTCAAAGGAGGAGATATTCAGGCAGGGTACAGTGGGAATAGAGAATTTCCAGGACGTGGAAATGAGCAAACCAGTACCCCCGCCTCTGCCTGAGGCCCTGGGGGTGTGGGAGAAGGAGTAGCCAGCAGACAGAGCAGCTGGAGTGGCTGTGTTATCTGGAGTGATCCAGGTCTCAGTGAGAGCCAGGAAGTGGAGGGACTTCAACTTGGCATATGCAGTGATGAAGTCAGCTTTCTGGACAGCTGACCGGCAGTTCCATAGTCCACCCACCACTGAGAGTTCCTTATGAGAGGACAGCGGTGGGTAGACCAGGTTAGCCGGACAGCGTCTGCGGTGGTTGGGCCTCCAGGAGCGAGGCATGGAGCACAGAGGAATGGGGGTTAGACACATGGTAGGGGGTGAGAAGACAGGTTAGGTGGGAGAGGATCATTACAAACTGTTCAAATTACCGACGAGGCTGCCGTCTTCACGGTCTTCACGGCAGCCTCTACTTTAACTTATAGAGTTGGCTAATTTCTCGATTGCACTCAGCTGCTTGCAGGGCTAATTCACTCAGGTGAATCTATTTGCGATTAGCAACACAAAACACTAGCAATTTACTAGACCTAGGAACACAAAGCAAGTAAACAAGTGGTCGGTAATGCTGCAATTTACATTAACTAAACCGTGACTACACTACAAACGGTTCAATCAGCTAACGCACAGCTGAACCAAATGAAAAAGACGATACTTAATCCTATCCGACGGTAGATTGACGACGCGGGTCTGCTTGCACTCTGAACTAGGAATGCAAAACACGCTATTTATTCACTCAGGTGAATCTATTTGCGATTAGCAACACAAAACACTAGCAATTTACTAGACCTAGGAACACAAAGCAAGTAAACAAGTGGTCGGTAATGCTGCAATTTACATTAACTAAACCGTGACTACACTACAAACGGTTCAATCAGCTAACGCACAGCTGAACCAAATGAAAAAGACGATACTTAATCCTATCCGACGGTAGATTGACGACGCGGGTCTGCTTGCACTCTGAACTAGGAATGCAAAACACGCTATTTATTCACTCAGGTGAATCTATTTGCGATTAGCAACACAAAACACTAGCAATTTACTAGACCTAGGAACACAAAGCAAGTAAACAAGTGGTCGGTAATGCTGCAATTTACATTAACTAAACCGTGACTACACTACAAACGGTTCAATCAGCTAACGCACAGCTGAACCAAATGAAAAAGACGATACTTAATCCTATCCGACGGTAGATTGACGACGCGGGTCTACCCACAGGGAGTCAGTTGGAGGCAGGGCTGCCAGAATCTGACTCCCCCTCCTTATCTCTACATTGCAATGTTTGACAGACACCAAACCTTCTGTGGTGACACACATAGGCGTCACCTGTGCAGCCTCCAAAGCATTTTCTTATATCTGCAACAGGGGGTCAGTTACAGTGGGAGAGTCAGATTCTGGCAAGGCTTCAGTTCAATCTGACTCCCCCTCCTTATCTCAGGATTGCAGTGTTTCACAAACACCAGAATCACGCTATTGACACACCTGGACCTCTAATATACACCCTTAAAAGCAATTGTTAATATCTGCGACAGGGGGTCAGTTAGAGGGGGGGGGGGGGTCAGATTCCGGCAAGGCCTCAGCGCGGCTGCCGGAATCTGACTCTCCTCCCCTTATCTCAGGATTGCAGTGTTTCACAAACACCAGAATCACTCTAGTGACACATCTGGACATCTACTATACACCCTTAAAAGCAATTGTTAATATCTGCGACTGGGGGTCAGTTAGAGTGGGGGAGTCAGATTCCGGCAAGGCCTCAGCGCGGCTGCCGGAATCTGACCCCCCCCCCTTATCTCTGGATTGCAGTGTTTCACAAACACCAGAATCACTCTAGTGACACATCTGGACATCTACTATACACCCTTAAAAGCAATTGTTAATATCTGCGACAGGGGGTCAGTTAGAGGGGGGGAGTCAGATTCCGACAAGGCCTCAGCGTGGCTGCCAGAATCAGACTCCCCCTCCTTATCTCTACATTGCTGTTTTTGACAAACACAAAACCTGTTGTGGTGACACACATTTGCCTCACCTGTGCAGCCTCCCAAGCATTTGTTAATTTCTGCAACAACCCATGACTTCTTCATAGTGCGTTACAGCAGCGTGATGAATCGTCTGTATACGCACAACATCAGGCGACAGGGGTTATCTCAAGACATGGCTCCTCACCCCACTGATCAACCTACAGACAGGAGGAGACTCGCTTCAATGTGGCCCATGGCCGTGTAAGTTTTGTTGTGGAATGCACAATAGGCATGCTGAAAGGCAGATGACTATGTCTGGATGCAACTGGAGGGAGGCTCATGTAGTTCATTTTATTTATTTGGATACACACTCAACCAGATAAATTAAATTTGAAGCTCTTGCAACTCCAAAACCACCTCGCCAACTAATTGGTTTAAATCTGCGATTTCAGGATGCTGTCGGTCAGCACCTCGCCAGGGGTGGAGACAATGGGTGTAGGAGTAGGAGTGAGACTCTCCTGTGCAGCGCCTACATCCCCTGCACCATGGGAACGGAGGGGCTCCTATCGGGACGCAATCTTGCGCCTCAGGGCGGTTTCTTGCTCCGTCTCAGCTTCTCTTTAAATAAAAAGTCATAACTTTAAATGTATACATCAGGTAGGCCTAGCATTTCAATGTGTCTGATCACCCACATGCTGAATTGACAAGCATGTGGTCGGTGTCGCCATGTGGCCCAATGCCGCTGATGGCACTCTGAGTGTCACCTATCTTTTCCTCCTCGGGAGACAGTAGGGGCCCAGCACGTCCCACACCGGCCTTTATGCTTGTTTAATGCGCAGCTATGCATTCCTTTGCATGACACTTTAGGTCACCCCACTTCGTCTTCGTCGCTGATTTCCCACCTCATTGACTGCTGCAGCTACAAATGGCCAGGACACGTAATTCACTTTGCTGGTAATCCCACTTGAAAATCTACCAAACAATATGGTTGATCTCATTTCGATTTCAGCCAGGAGCGTCGCAACCTCGGGACCCGTGAAATTTTTGTTCTTTGTTTTCATATCGGCTTCTTCTAACATTTTTGTCTAACATTCTTTCTTTTTTCTTCCATTTTGGTTGATATCGGGCTTTATTCCCACCTAGGCTATTTATAGGGAAATTATGACTATTGGAAGCATTCTAAGGGAGGAGCATTGACCTTATTCAGATGCAATTTAAGGATAATTTGTGATTTATAATTATTTCTATGAATCGCACGTACACGCATTTTGAGAAATGGTCTTATATCAAATTTAGGATGAAATCTAAGCAACCTTTTATAAATGAGGACCCTAGACCTCCATTGTTCACCCTCAAAAACATTTCTTCATAATTGTCAGTTCCAGGGGGAGTCAGATTCAGGAAAGGCCTCAGTCTGGTTGCCAAAAATTAACTCCTAAAAATTTTCTCTAGATTGTAGTGTTTAACACACAAAAAATAACTTCTGGACCCTTTCTGGTGTGCATAGTTTTTATTTTCTCCCAAGAACAGAAATAATATGGGCCTCATCAACAAATGTATCAATTGTATAAAAAAGTGCAATTACAGTTGGTACAATATGGTACAATATTCTCCCAAGAACAAAACTAGCATGGCTCTCACTAATAAATATATAAATAAAATTAAAACTGAAAATTTATCCAAAGAACAGAAATAATATGGGCCTCACCAATAAATATATAACTTAAATTAAAACTGCAATTTTCTACCTGATGTATACATTTAAAGTTATGAGACCAGACAGCATTGTAATCTTGACTTTTTATTTAAAGAGAAGCTGAGACGGAGCAAGAAACCGCCCTGAGGTGCAAGATTGCGTCCCGATAGGTGCCCCTCCGTTCCCATGGCGCAGGGGATGTAGGCGCTGCACAGGAGAGTCTCACTCCTACTCCTACACCCATTGTCTCCACCCCTGGCGAGGTCCTGACCGACAGCATCCTGAAATCGCAGATTTAAACCAATTAGTTGGCGAGGTGGTTTTGGAGTTGCAAGAGCTTCAAATTTAATTTATCTGGTTGAGTGTGTATCCAAATAAATAAAATGAACTACATGAGCCTCCCTCCAGTTGCATCCAGACATAGTCATCTGCCTTTCAGCATGCCTATTGTGCATTCCACAACAAAACTTACACGGCCATGGGCCACATTGAAGCGAGTCTCCTCCTGTCTGTAGGTTGATCAGTGGGGTGAGGAGCCATGTCTTGAGATAACCCCTGTCGCCTGATGTTGTGCGTATACAGACGATTCATCACGCTGCTGTTACGCACTATGAAGAAGTCATGGGTTGTTGCAGAAATTAACAAATGCTTGGGAGGCTGCACAGGTGAGGCAAATGTGTGTCACCACAACAGGTTTGGTGTTTGTCAAAAACAGCAATCTAGAGATAAGGAGGGGGAGTCAGATTCTGGCAGCCACGCTGAGGCCTTGCCGGAATCTGACTCCCCCCCTGTAACTGACCCCCAGTCACAAATATTAACAATTGCTTTTAAGGGTGTATAGTAGAGGTCCAGGTGTGTCACTCGAGTGATTCTGGTGTTTGTGAAACACTGCAATCCAGAGATAAGGGGGGGGGGGGGTCAGATTCCGGCAGCCGTGCTGAGGCCTTGCTGGAATCTGACTCCCCCCCTCTAACTGACCCCCTGTCGCATATATTAACAATTGCTTTTAAGGGTGTATAGTAGATGTCCAGATGTGTCACTAGAATGATTCTGGTGTTTGTGAAATACTGTAATCCTGAGATAAGGGGGGGGGGGGTCAGATTCCGGCAGCCGCGCTGAGGCCTTGCCAGAATCTGACTCCCCCCCTCTAACTGACCCCCTGTCGCAGATATTAACAATTGCTTTTAATGGTGTATAGTAGATGTCCAGATGTGTCAGTAGAGTGATTCTGGTGTTTGTGAAACACTGCAATCCTGAGATAAGGGGGGGGAGTCAGATTCCGGCAGCCGGACTGAAGCCTTGCCGGAATCTGACTCCCCCCCTCTAACTGACCCCCTGTCGCATATATTAACAATTGCTTTTAAGGGTGTATAGTAGATGTCCAGATGTGTCACTAGAATGATTCTGGTGTTTGTGAAATACTGTAATCCTGAGATAAGGGGGGGGGGGGGTCAGATTCCGGCAGCCGCGCTGAGGCCTTGCCGGAATCTGACTCCCCCCCTCTAACTTACCCCCTGTCGCAGATATTAACAATTGCTTTTAATGGTGTATAGTAGATGTCCAGATGTGTCAGTAGAGTGATTCTGGTGTTTGTGAAACACTGCAATCCTGAGATAAGGGGGGGGGGGGGTCAGATTCCGGCAGCCGTGCTGAGGCCTTGCTGGAATCTGACTCCCCCCCTCTAACTGACCCCCTGGCGCAGATATTAACAATTGCTTTTAAGGGTGTATAGTAGATGTCCAGATTTGTCACTAGAGTAATTCTGGTGTTTGTGAAACACTGCAATCCTGAGATAAGGGGGGGGAGTCAGATTCCGGCAGCCGGACTGAAGCCTTGCCGGAATCTGACTCCCCCCCTCTAACTGACCCCCTGTCGCAGATATTAACAATTGCTTTTAATGGTGTATAGTAGATGTCCAGATGTGTCAGTAGAGTGATTCTGGTGTTTGTGAAACACTGCAATCCTGAGATAAGGGGGGGGGGGAGTCAGATTCCGGCAGCCGGACTGAAGCCTTGCCGGAATCTGACTCCCCCCCTCTAACTGACCCCCTGTCGCATATATTAACAATTGCTTTTAAGGGTGTATAGTAGATGTCCAGATGTGTCACTAGAATGATTCTGGTGTTTGTGAAACACTGCAATCCTGAGATAAGGGGGGGGAGAGTCAGATTCCGGCAGCCGCGCTGAGGCCTTGCCAGAATCTGACCCCCCCCCCTCTAACTGACCCCCTGTCGCAGATATTAACAATTGCTTTTAAGGGTGTATAGTAGAGGTCCAGGTGTGTCAATAGAGTGATTCTGGTGTTTGTGAAACACTGCAATCCTGAGATAAGGAGGGGGAGTCAGATTCTGGCAGCCGGACTGAAGCCTTGCCAGAATCTGACTCTCCCACTGTAACTGACCCCCTGTTGTAGATATAAGAAAATGCTTTGGAGGCTGCACAGGTGACGCCTATGTGTGTCACCACAGAAGGTTTGGTGTCTGTCAAACATTGCAATGTAGAGATAAGGAGGGGGAGTCAGATTCTGGCAGCCCTGCCTCCAACTGACTCCCTGTGGGTAAACAATACAGTCCCAGATGTGTAAACAGGGTAATTTTGGTAGATTTTAAATATGTAAATATATCCTTACAATATTTACGTATTGTCGATATCTGCAAATATCCGAACATAGCCATATTTGAAAAAAGATTTATGGACATGGGGTAAAATCCCCTATGTTATAGCCTACTACCTCAGTGAAAAATAAATTCAATATAGCCTATCTGTGCCAAATGAAACACTATCTAAGAAGACACGGGTGAACATTAACGACGTTTTAGAAAAGTATACTTTACATGCATTTTATCTGCTTTTAACGTCGGCAGTTGATTCTTTAAAAGTATGCTTGTTAATTTACGTCAGAAAGCCACGGAAATCGAACATTTAAAATTAGAAAAAGAATAACTATACGTAGCGACAGACAGTGACACAGAATGGTCCATCTATCCGCCGACAGAACGAAGATACTGGTCGGAAATCGCGAAAGGAGAATGAAGAAGTCGCAAAGAACGTAATGCAGAGTGGACGCGCGTGCACGCGAGGTGGGTCAAAATCCGGCAGGGAGTCTGATTTCGACACAACACCTGTTCTGAGAGAGACAACAACATCAAAAGTGGATTCACATGTCGGTACATATTCGCGACAATCGCACTGTGGTAATTAATTAAAATGAATATTTAGCCTATATCACGGATTCTGTGAATGCTTGTTTCTACCCAGATTGTTTATCATTCAACTCGCAATTAATCCCCACTGTGGACTTGTAACGTTAACGTAACATACAGTACATGAAACCTTCCTGATCTAGAGCAATACGTTCGCAAAATATATTTATAAACATTAAGTCACAGTTTGGTTTTATAATGCTGATTTTGATAGGGCATTTGTGTTAATCACTCCTGTTAGTGGCTATCTCAATAAATTAAATCTCTGGCAGATAGCAACCCTGCCGAATTACGTCTCTCTCTCTCTCTCGCTCGCTCTCGAAGGAATCCGAATATTAACGAGCAACTTCGGGCAGAAACAAAATTCTGTTCCAACGCATTATAAGTGCTTTCACGAATACGGTATTCGGCTCCGGATACACCCCTACTCACTGTATATCATTGTGAACATATTGAATTTGAACAACTGATGCCCTGATGTTAAATGTAGGCTATCTATTCCCTGTATTCTTTCTTTATTTTAGTGGTAATGTCTGCATAGCCAAATCATTGAAACATGTAGGCTACTTGGCTTACAGTGGAGTATCCTTTGTCAATGAAATCAGTTAATCTTTGTATTTTCATGTAGTCTTGTATTTTCACCATCTAGAAACCAAACAACACAAGTAGGCTAGCTGCACCATTTTAGGCTACACGTGACTCTGACATTAGTGGGAAGCAGTTCTTGAATATGGTCGGCCGAACAGTTCAAAAACCGACCCAAACTAGACATCGTATATCCAGTTGCTCTGCGCTACCCAGTTTTTAAGCGATATACACTACTCACAAAAAGTTAGGGATATTTGGCTTTCGGGTGAAATTTATGGAAAATGTAAGTTCACGCTACAGTGATATTATACGTATCATGAAAGTAGGGCATTTAAGTAGAAGCATGCAATGGTGATTTCCTCATCTCAAACAATTTATTGAAACAAAAGCCAACAACAGTGGTGGGTATACCACAACAAAAATGTCAATGTCTCAATAACTTGTCATGTGCCCTTGAGCATCAATTACAGCTTGACAACGACGTCTCATGCTGTTCACAAGTCGACTTATTGTCTGCTGAGGCATGGCATCCCACTCTTCTTGAAGGGCGGCCCTCAGGTCATTGAGGTTCTGGGGTACAGAGTTACGAGCCTCTACACGGTGAGTCAGCTGATCCCATAGGTTTTCTATGGGATTCAGGTCTGGAGAAAGTGCAGGCCACTCCATTTGAGGTACCCCAGTCTCCAGCAGCCTTTCCCTAATGATGCGACCTCGATGAGCTGGAGCATTGTCGTCCATGAAGATGAAATTAGGCCTGTGTTGTTCATGCAGGGGCACAATGACTGGATTAATGATGTTATTCAGGTAGTATGGGCTTGTCACTGTACCATTCACAAAGTGTAGGGCAGTTCTGTATTGACTAGACACACCTGCCCACACTGTAACACCGCCACCACCAAAGGGTCGTCTGGTGACAACAGTGGCTGATGCATAGCGCTCTCCTTGACGTCTCCAACATCGTTGGCGGCCATCATTTCTGCTCAACGTGAATCGACTTTCATCAGAGAACAGCACTGAGGCCCACTGGTCCCTCGTCCAGCGTAAATGCTCCCTGGCCCATGCAAGACGATGACGCCTGTGCCTGGTGGTGTGGTCAGGTACCCTTGCAGGTCGTCTAGCACGCAGACCACGCTGATGTAAACGGTTTCGAATGGTCTGACGTGACACTTGGGTGCCTCTCACCTCCCTTAAATGTGCCTGGAGTTGAGTGGCATTCATCATCCGGTTCCGCAGGGCACTGTTCACAATGAAGCGGTCATCAGTGTGGGATGTGGCCAAAGGACGTCCACTTCTATGCCTTTCTGTGACTCTTCCAGTCTCTCTGTATCTCTGTTGCAACCTGCTGATGACACTCTGTGACACTCTAAGCTCAGTGGCCACTTCCCTCTGAGAACATCCTGTTTGAAGCCTCGCAATGGCGAGGTACTGTTGATCAATTGTTAGGTGTCGTCTTGGTCTCATGATGTCAAAATGTGAACAGCATGATGAAGAGGACTGTTTAAATACCAATTCTAATTGAACCAGGAAATTTATTAGTCGATTCATGGATCAAACATCTGTTGTGAATTTTGCCGTTCAGCTCCTTGTTAGAGAACAGCAAGTTGTGCAAAAAGTACTGAAACATTGAATAGTTGGACATGTGCATTCAAAAGTTTAGAGAAGGTCAAATTAATTTCACCTGTAAAGGTTATAGTGCATTTTAGGTTCATCCTGAAATTTCACCCGAAAGCCGAATATCCCTAACTTTTTGTGAGTAGTGTATATACAGTTAACAAGACACTACATATCCAGTCATCCTGCGCCACCCAGTGGACATCGCGAGATACCCAGTAGACATCTCCACATATCCAGTTGGGCAGCGCGAGCGATCCAACTGGGTCGCGCGCGCTATCCAACTGGATATACGGTGTCTCGTTTGGGTCGGCCTTTGAACTGTTCGGCGTGCTATCCGACTGGATATAGCTACGTGTCTAGTTTGGGTCGGCTTTTGAACTGTTCGGCCTATCATAGATATCTCTCTAGAATTAGCCTACCGGATATGTGTATCTCGTTTGGATTGTTAAACGAACAAAGCTTGCAAGAATTTGTCTAATCTATAAAAATAAAAAAGCCATCAACTACAATTTATGTGACGCCATTATATCATGTACACTGCTCAAAGAAACTAAGGGAACAATGAATGTCAATGAATTTCGCCTGCTTTGGTGCAAATGAAAGTGACAACAGGTGGACAGGAGAGGCAACAGCAAGACAACCCCCAAAAAGGAAATGGTTTTGTAGGTGGTGGCCACAGACCATTTCTCTCTCCTTATCCTTCCTGACTGATTTTTTTCTAGTTTTGCATTTTGCTAGTGCCCTTGTCACTACTGGTAGCATGAGGCGGTACCTGCAGCCCATTCAGGTTGCACAGGTAGTCCAGCTCCTCCAGGATGGCACATCCATACGTGCTGTCGCAAGAAGGTTTGCTGTGTCTCCCAGCACAATCTCAAGAGCGTGGAGGAGATACCGGGAGATGGGCCATTACACGAAGAGAGCTGGACAGGGCCGTAGAAGGGCAACAACCCAGCGGCAGGACCGGTATCTGCTCCATTGTGCGAGAAGGAACAGGAGGAGCACTGCCAGAGCCCTACAAAATGACCTCCAGCGGGCTACTCATGTGCATGTTTCTGACCAAACTGTCAGAAACAGACTCCATGAGGGTGGCATGAGGGCCCGACGTCCTGTAGTGGGACCTGTGCTCACAGCCCAGCACCGTGCAGCTGGATTGGCATTTGCCAGAGAACACCAGAATTGGCAGGTTCGCCATTGGCGACCCGTTCTCTTCACAGATGAAAGAAGGTTCACACTGAGCACATGTGACAGATGTGAAAGAGTCTGGAGACGCCGTGGCGAACGTTATGCTGCCTGCAACATCATCCAGCATGACCGGTTTGGTGGTGGGTCAGTGATGGTCTGGGGAGGCATATCCTTGGAGGGTCGCATAAACCTCCACGTGCTAGCTGACGGTACCCTGACTGCTGTTAGGTACCGGGATGAAATCCTCAGACCCATTGTCAGACCTTACGCTGGTGCAGTGGGCCCTGGGTTCCTCCTGGTGCAGAACAATGCCCGGCCTCATGTGGCCAGAGCTGAATTTTTCACATTGATTTTCGGTGTGATTTTGAATCCAGCCCTCAATGGGTTAATGATTTTGGTTTCCATTGACCGTTCTTACGTCATTTTGTTCTCGACGAATTACACAATGTAATCAATAAAGATTTTCAACTTGAATATTTCGTTCATCGAGATCCGCGATGTGTGATTTAAGTGTTCCCTTAATTTCTTTGAGCAGTATATATATGAAAGAACAGGGATTATTCTTTTAAATAAATTGCATATTTAGCCTGTTGTTTAATTTTTGCTGTTGTATTCCAACTAAAATATATTCCAAATTTGTTTTAAAAATACCATAAAACGGCGCTTTTAACTAACTAGGCCTATTTCATTTTATGAATGTTATTAATTACACACTTATTTTATTTAAAACAATAGTGTTTGCTCCTTCATGTCTGCATTCAGACCAGTCTCTGCTCATGTTCAATGACTGTTTCCCATATTCCTAAACTAAAAATTGGTTAAGTTCTTCCAAATATCGTTCTATGTCTTTGGAATTACAGTGTGAAAATTAAAATGGCAAATAACGAAACACTTTGATTATCGTTATGATTCAAATGACCCTACAAACATTGGTTTTACGTACATTCATTACATGTGAGAGATTAGTGAATTCCTGTCCAATCAGCGACATCAAATTGGGTATCTTCGAGCTATCCAACTGGGTAGCGCGAGCTGTCCAACTGGGTGGCGCGCGCTATCCAGCTGGGTGGCGCGAGCTGTCCAACTACATTACATTACATTACAGGCATTTAGCAGACGCTCTTATCCAGAGCGACTTACAACTTTTTAGCATTTCTTTTACATATATTATCCAATTATACAGCTGGATATATACTGAAGCAATTCAGGTTAAGTACCTTGCTCAAGGGTACAACGGCAGTGGCCTACCTGGGAATCGAACCTGCAACCTTTCAGTTACAAGGCTAGTTCCTTAACCATTATACTACACTGCCGCCTGCCAACTGGATATACCGTGTCTAGTTTGAGTCGGCTTTTGAACTGTTCGGCGGGCTATCCAACTGGATATGTGGTGTAGTATAATGGTTAAGGAACTGGACTTGTAACCGAAAAGGTTGCAGGTTCGAATCCCAGGTAGGACACTGCCGTTGTACCCTTGAGCAAGGTACTTAACCTGAATCGCTTCAGTATATATCCAGCTGTATAAATGGATAACTGTAATAAGAAGTTGTGTAAGTCGCTCTGGATAAGAGCGTCTGCTAAATGCCTATAATGTAATGTAATGTCTAGTTTGCGTTGGCTTTTGAACTGTTCGGCCTACCATACTTGAATACCCCGCTAGCACCTCACGATCGAAAGTGGAACTAACCCTCATGCGATTAATTCTCTGTATGACAAAGGTAGGCTATAGCTCTGACACTCAGTGCATGCAATCCGCAGGAAAAGTACGCAGAATTGGAGCATATAAAGCGTCAACTAACGGTAGGAGATGCAATTTTGTCGAACGTATATTCATATATTTTTTGTGTTTTGATTGTAGGCCTATTAATAATAGGCTACTTTTGTTTAATTACCGAGTAATGTACAAGGGGAAAACGTAGCACTTATGCTAATGTCGTAACCTACACTGGCGAGGCGACCCCCCGTACATTCGCACGCTGTAAAGCGAAGGCAACTTCTGCTTCCATATAGGCTGGGCTGATTTGAAATACCAAGCGATTCGAGAACTGCGTAATTCTTCCACTGACAAAGAGCAAAGAAAACAGATAATTATAGTACGGAAACGCAAACATTACCTACAATTAAGAAAGGTTAAAGCATCTGTCTTTCAACATGAACTGAAAAAGCAACCCCTTTTTTTTCTCAGTTTCGGTTTTCATTTTATTTATTAAGCGTGCGCTAATTCTGCTATAATTAAATGTTTAGAACATGTTGATCATTGTCTTGTTTGCTACATTTAGCTTTAAAAAACAACATTCTATATAGTTTAGATATTTGTTTTAATATAATGAACAGTGTGATCAAAGTAAAGTGTGATCAAAGCAGTTTATGGGGTGTACCCACATTCTTCTCCTCCTCAGGAGCATTCGGAGCAAGAGGTAAACCGCAATTGCTTTCCTCATGTTTACAACTCTTACTGAAACAAACAAAAAAAAAGTACTATATTAATATTGCGAGATAAGGTAATCACTCAACTGATTTCGTTATAATGACATAATTACATTATAGGCTATACATTGTAGCTATAGGCTACGAAGTAAAAATCAAAAGTAGGCCATTTGCTGCCAGCCAGAGAAGATTTGAGTTACGCCCGGAACCCACCAGACGCGCAAGCAGAAGCGCACGCACACGCGCACTGCTGCGCTTCACTTCCGCTCCCATGTTAACGAATTGCCGCGGTTCTCACCGGCCACGCCCGCACGGCTGGCGGGCGGACGGCTCGCGGACGTGGAGCTGATTTTTCCGCTCTGGGCGGAATTTTCTGGGCGTCTGCATGCGCAATCTTATAGAAATACATTCTATATAGTTTAGATATTTGTTTTAATATAATCAAAAGTGTGATCAAAGCAATTTATGGATGTACCCACATTCTTCTCCTCCTCAGGAGCATTCGGAGCAAGAGTAAACCATAATTGCCTTCCTCAGTTTACAACTCGTACTGAAACAAACAAAAAAAGTACTATATTAATATTGTGAGATAAGGTAATCACTCAACTGATTTCGTTATAATGGCGTAATTACATTAGCTATAGGCTACGAAGTAAAAATCAAAAGTAGGCCATTTGCTGCTAGCTAGTGAAGACTTGTTTGTTGGTCTGATTCATGTGTAGCTATTTTCCCATGTACTAATATATTGACAGTATGCAACTTTTCATTTTAATTAACCTGGCAAGCAGTAAGACATATGTAATAGCAGTATTTACTTATCCATTATTAAGCGAAGCTCACAAATCCGGAATGTAGACTGTTTGTATAGCGCGTCTCTGTCGTTCACGGAATGCGCTCCGAAAAAGCAATAAAAAGCGTTTGTGCATCACACTTTTGATTATATTAAAACAAATATCTAAACTATTTAGAATGTTGTTTTTTAAAGCTAAATGTAGCAAACAAGACAATGCCTCATTTATAAAGTTCACTTTATATTATTTCTTTATTTGGGACAGTAATCAACATGTTCCTACATTTCCACCATAATATACAGTCAAGCCGGAAAGTCTGCACACCCCTTTCACATTCTCCACGTTACAGACTTATACTACAATAGATTGAGTTCATTTTTTGCCTCAAGCATCTACACACAATAGCCAATAATGACGAAGTGAAAACAGGTTTTTAGAAAATATGCTATTTTATTTTACTGACAAAAATAGGTTATTTAGGGGTTACATATCTGTACACACCCTTAGCCTAATACTTGGTTGCTGCACCTTTGGCAGCGATTACAGCTTCAAGGCGTCTTGGGAAAGAAGCTACGAGCTTGGCACACTTGTTTCTGGACATTTTTGCCCATTCCTCTTGGCATATCCTTGCAAGCTCCATCAGGTTGGATGGGGAGCGTCGGTACACAGCCATTTTCAGCTCTTTCCACAGATGTTCAATTGGATTCAGGTCTGGGCTCTGGCTGGGCCACTCAAGGACATGCACAGACTTTCTCCGAAGCCACTCCTTTGTTCTCTTGGCTGTGTGAACAATGAGTAGATTCAATTCAATTCAATTTTATTTGTATAGCGCTTTTTACAGAGAACTGTCACAAAGACGCTGCACAGGGAAACAGAAGGAAAATTGAGCAAAAAACCAGGCCTTAGCCCCCAACCAGCAAAATGAGGTAAAAAAAACTCCCCGGTAGGGGAGAAAAAAACACTGAGCAGTGGCGAGAACAAACTCCCCCGTGGGAAGAAATCTCGGAAGGAACCTGGCTAGAGAGGGGGTGCCCATCCTTCGCTGACCGGCCCGGTTTAGACTAAAGGTGGACTGAATGGTAATAGTCAATTCAATAATCAGTTCAATCATCAGTTCAAAGGGGGCGGGGTGATACATCTGGGACTCCGGTTGCGTGAATTCGGGAGGATAAACCAAAGGAATGACAGGTCTGAAGCAGTCTGCAAACTCAGGGTGAGGGGCATAACTGGAGCAGTCTGCAAACTCAGGATGAGGGGCATAACTGGAGCAGTCTGCAAACTCAGGATGAGGGGCATAACTGGAGCAGTCTGCAAACTCAGGGTGAGGGGCATAACTGGAGCAGTCTGCAAACTCAGGGTGAGAGGGGGACGGGCCGGAGTAATCTGCAGCTCAGGGTGAGAGAGCAAAAGAGAAGGTTAGCCGCCCCCCCCCCCCCCCCTTAACTATAGGATTGACTAAAGAGGTACGTTTTTAGCCTACACTTAAAGACAGAAAGTGTGTCTGAAGCCCGTACACATGTAATTTTAGATATAATAGCAATTTTCAAATAGCCAGCACTTTGAGAGAGAAGTAATCTAGGAGGACAGTAAGGAATGAGTAAGTCACTAAGATATTCTGGGGCCAAGCCATTTAAAGCTTTAAACGCTAGAAGTAAAATCTTGTAGTCAAGATATAGATAAGCTATGCCAACCTGTAGTGGTAACAAAATGGTAGCAATCCTGAGTCCCTAATTGTCTGGCCACAGCTCATTGACCAGCACTCTTTTTAAATATTTAAATATTCAGAAGTCTACTGTACCCATCCCAAATGTCCCCCTTGCTACTACACTGCATGTCTCCCTCTATGTGTGTTTGTGCAGAGCATCATGTCAAGTGGCACCGTAACAATGGCTGAGCCAGTCTGTCTGATCGAAAACGACAAGGACGGGAACCTGCGCATCGTGCCGCAGGCTGTAGAGATCCTGAAGCAGATTGATCAGTTTGTGGTGGTTGTGGCAGTCGTGGGTCTGTACCGCACCGGGAAATCATACTTGATGAACAAGCTAGCTGGGAAAAGAAAGGGTGAGACTGTCATTTTCCATCAGAAATAGTCACACCGTCACACATTTTTCCAACACTGTTATTCCTCCCTGACCAGCACATGCATATTCAACTGTATGTAAAATAATAAGAATATTTTAAGAAATTGCAAGAAAGTTCCCCAAAATGTTACAATGAGAAAAAAAAGATCCAAAGAAAAGAGAAGAAAAAAATTTTTATTAAATAAATTCCTGAAGTTATATAGTATCTGGTTTGGCCCTGAACTTAGTCCTGTCCTTTCTCCCACTTAAGGATTTGCCCTGCGAGCCACCATCCATTCAAAGACCAAGGGCATGTGGATGTGGTGCATTCCTCACCCCAAAAAAGCGGACCACACCCTGGTGTTGTTGGACACTGAAGGCCTGGGGGATGTGGAGGTGGGGGATTCAAATGTTTTTTTGTCTCCAAACAGGAATAGACAGATACAAAAATATGACCCATTCTTTGAATAAACATTAAATGTGTTGCATCACAGTCCATCTCCTCAAGCATTGCCCTTCCACATATTGATTTTCTACAGTTTCTTCAAAACCAATATGAATATAATAATAATAATATGTTAATTCAGAATGTACAGATATATGCTTTAGCCAGTAATCATCCACCTTTGTAGCTTGTGACCCATATTCATATCTTACCTTGTTACTCTAGATAAGATTACATTGTGTTACATTGGATAAGAGTGCCTGCTAAATTAATGTTGCTTAGTCATGTAATGGATCCTCCCACATACAGCTGACAGAGGGCAAGGTCTGATGCTTGGAATCTACCATTTTTATATACCCAGGGAGATACGAAGAACGACAACTGGGTCTTTTCTCTGGCAGTCCTCCTGAGCAGCGCTCTGGTGTACAACAGTATCGGGACCATCGACAATGATGCTCTACAGCGGCTTCAGTATCCTTTACTGGGGGCACCTCTCACTTAGCTACCCTTTATGTGGTCGCCCCACTGCTGAGGTTATACGAGAACAAAAGTAATAAAAACAACAATATTACAAAAAATAATAGCAGTCATAATAATAGCTTTATAGAGTTAACAGTTTAGGCATTCAGTAGATGCTGTCAGCCAAAACGACTTACAAAAGGTGCATTTAACATAGTAAGCAAACCGTCACTAGAGTTTGAAATACGCAATGTTAAAATTAAATGAGAGCTGTCGTCAATAATTATTCTACTTATGCAACTCTTTTCATGCAGCACGTTAAAAGTTCATACAAAATAAAGAATATAAAATATCAGAACAGCAGACAATATACACCAATTAATACTATTTCCAGGCAGTGTTTGAGCTGAGCGCAGCGGAGTGGGGAGTTCGTTCCACCACTGGGGAGCTAGGGTGGAAAAGCTCCGCAGTCGGGACGAGCGAGAGCCGTTAACACGGAGCGAGGGAAGTGCAAGTCTCCCTGCATTGGCAGAGCGAATGGTCAAGCACAAGCGTTATTTTCATAAAATAAATGAATGCTTTGCAAGTGTACCCCTGTTGATTTTATTCCTTGAAAGACTGAACCTGCAGCTATGTGACGGAACTGACGGAACACATTAAGGTGAAATCGCAGACCAATGACGAGGACGAATCCACCGAGTTCATGCGCTTCTTTCCCTCCTTTGTCTGGACAGTTCGGGATTTCACCTTAGAGCTAGAGCATGATGGGAAGCAGATAACCGCTGACCAATACCTGGACAAAGCTCTCAAGCTGAAGCCTGGTGAGTTTGATAGCCTACAAATTTGTTGTCAGAAAGCAGTTTGAATGTATAGGGGCGGCACGGTGGTGCAGTGGGTAGCACTGTTGCCTCACAGCAAGAAGGTACTGAGTTTGAAACCTGCCCAATGCATGCTGGGATAGGCTCCAGCGCCCCCATGACCCTGACCAGGAATAAGCAGGTTAGATGATGGATGGATATATACAGCTCTGAAAAAATTTAAGAGACCACTGCAAAATTATCAGTTGTCTCATTGTTATTTTGGTTCTGTACTCTAGCACTTTGAGTTTGAAAGGATACAATGACAATGAGGTTGAAGTGCAGACTGCACCTTTAATTTGAGGGTATTTTCATCCATATCGGATGAACTGTTTAGAAATTATAGAACCTTTTCTACATACAGTAGTCCCCACATTTTTGGGCATCAAAAATATTGGACAGTTTAACATAATGTCGAATAAAGTAATCATTTTTAATATTTGGTTGCATATCCTTTGCATGCCATGACTTCCTGATGTGACCCAACAATATCAAAAGACTCTTGATATCTTGATATCTATTTTCTGGTACTCCTACAAGCGATACTATAACCTCTATGCATTTGAATTGATCTCTATGGGAATTGGGGGATGGGACTATATTTATCTGTAAATTACACTGGAACAGTATGGAAACACATGGTTGGCTAAATAGCTCTAAGTCATCAAGGGTCTGACGTATCAAACAAGCCTTAAACCATCACTCTGCTGCCAGAAATACAGTAGATATGGATGGATAACTTTAAGGGTTTCTTCTCCTGTTGTTATGAACCAAATACGGGCTGGACCCAAGTGCAACGACCAGGAGACAGATTATCTGCAAGGGGTTTTTATTATAAGCTTTGGGGTAGTCCCAAAGCTGTACAGAAAGGAAACACAGTATTACACAGGGTGAGAAAGTTCAATACGAACTGCTCCAAGCCGGAGCTGGACTTGAGTGCAGGTAGCGGGTTCCAAGCCGGAACTGGACTGCACTGGACCGGAGGTCCACTCAGGAACTGGATCCCGGAATCGGCGGGTTTGTTCCAAACCGGAACTGGACTTTAACTGGAGGTGCACTTAACACCGGAACTGGACTGAACTGGACCGGGAGGTCCAACTGGAACTGGATAGCAGGAACAACGGGGTTGTTCCAAGCCGGAACTGGACTTTGGACTGGAGGTGCACTTAACACCGGAACTGGACTGGAACTGGACCGGGAGGTCCAACAGGAACAACGGGGTTGTTCCAAGCCGGAACTGGACTTTACACTGAAGGTGCACTTAACACCGGAACTGGACTGAACTGGACCGGGAGGTCCAACAGGAACTGGATAGCAGGAACAACGGGGTTGTTCCAAGCCGGAACTGGACTTTGGACAGGAGGTGAGTTCCGAGCCGAAACTGGACTGGAATTGGACCGGGAGGTCCAACAGGTACTGGGCTGGATACAGAGGTAGGTGACCGGCAGAGCCCGGTTGGGTAGAGCCGTGTGGCGGAGCTCAGCTGCGGCCGGTTGGAGGTACCTGGTTTGCTGAGGAACCTGGGACCGTAACCGCAGCAAAGGGATTCGCCACGGCCGGACAGGAACCACTGCAGGATAGCAAGGCAGAAACCCAACTGCGGACGCAATGCGAGCTGGAGTTGGAGGCACCGTAACACACACACACATGCAGACTAACAGCTACAGACTGGTAGGTGCAGGAACAGCTGGTAATTAGAGGGAGACAGGTTAGAAACAAACAAACAGCAATTTGTTAGGGCTAAATAGCTACCAAACAGGAGAGTAAGAGAACTGGAAGCTGAACAGGTATTAACCCGTAACCAAGCATTCAGTAAACATGACTAGAAACCAGAAGACCAGGAAACACACAAAGTAGTTTAACGAACTGGCGCCGACTAGCAGCCAGACGGGGGTTTAAGTAGGGGAGTGAGATTGAAACTTAATGACGAAAACGTGAGGAATGTAACTGAGAGTGATAGATAATTAACCAGGTGCGGAATGAATGTCATGAGCGGGGGAAAAAGATAGGTGGAAACCAAAGTGGGAAGCCGAGAGAAACAAACAGAGGGGAAACGCCCAGCCTGTAGCAAAGGGGAAAACATGGACAGGAGAATCCAACATGACACGGAAGGAACAGGGGAAAACACGGAAAAGGGCAGGAAGGGAATGGGACGTTACACCTGTCTTATTTTTACATAGAGTTCAATTGGAAAATTTGTCAGGAGAAACAACCCTTTAAGTGATCCATCCATATCTACTGCATATCTGGCAGCAGAGTGATGGTTTGAGACTTGTTTGATACCTCAGACCCTTGATGACTTACAGCCATTTTACCAACCATGTATTCCATACTGTTCCAACATAATTCACAGCTAAATCTAGTCCCACCCCCCAATTCCCATAGAGATCCATTCAAATGCAGAGACGTTATAGTATCACTTGTAAGAGTACCAGAAAATAAGATATCAAGAGTCACAGTTGGGTCACAGACATCAGGAAGTTATGGCATGCAAAGTATATGCCACCAAATATTAAATATGATTACTTTATTCTACATTATGTTAAACTATCCAATATTTTTTGATGCCCAAAAATGGGGGGGGGGGGCTACTGTATGTACAAAAGGTTCTATAATTTCTAAATGGTTCATCTGATATGGATGACAATACCCTCAAATTAAAGCTGACAGTCTGCACTTCAACCTCATTGTCATTGTATGCTTTCAAACCCAAAGTGCTAGAGTAAACAACCAAAAAAACAATGAGACAACTGATCATTTTGCAGTGGTCTTTTAAATTTTTTCCAGAGCTGTATATTTATATGCAATATATACATACTAGGAGTGTGCAGCGATGCCACTATCTGTATCTGTATCTGCTCAACCATTAACAATATCTGTATCCGTATCTGTATTCGGATTAGAAACCGGAAGTTGTGTTACATATAGGAAATGTGATCTTTTCTAGTCTAAAATGAATTGTTATTGCAATTTATGAGTATTCCCCCCCCCCCCCCCCCTCACTGTCTTTTATTTATTTTCAAAACTTTTTATAAGAACTGTATATATACACTACTCACAAAAAGTTAGGGATATTTGGCTTTCGGGTGAAATTTATGGAAAATGTAAGTTCACGCTACAGTGATATTATACGTATCATGAAAGTAGGGCATTTAAGTAGAAGCATGCAATGGTGATTTCCTCATCTCAAACAATTTATTGAAACAAAAGCCAACAACAGTGGTGGGTATACCACAACAAAAATGTCAATGTCTCAATAACTTGTCATGTGCCCTTGAGCATCAATTACAGCTTGACAACGACGTCTCATGCTGTTCACAAGTCGACTTATTGTCTGCTGAGGCATGGCATCCCACTCTTCTTGAAGGGCGGCCCTCAGGTCATTGAGGTTCTGGGGTACAGAGTTACGAGCCTCTACACGGTGAGTCAGCTGATCCCATAGGTTTTCTATGGGATTCAGGTCTGGAGAAAGTGCAGGCCACTCCATTTGAGGTACCCCAGTCTCCAGCAGCCTTTCCCTAATGATGCGACCTCGATGAGCTGGAGCATTGTCGTCCATGAAGATGAAATTAGGCCTGTGTTGTTCATGCAGGGGCACAATGACTGGATTAATGATGTTATTCAGGTAGTATGGGCTTGTCACTGTACCATTCACAAAGTGTAGGGCAGTTCTGTATTGACTAGACACACCTGCCCACACTGTAACACCGCCACCACCAAAGGGTCGTCTGGTGACAACAGTGGCTGATGCATAGCGCTCTCCTTGACGTCTCCAACATCGTTGGCGGCCATCATTTCTGCTCAACGTGAATCGACTTTCATCAGAGAACAGCACTGAGGCCCACTGGTCCCTCGTCCAGCGTAAATGCTCCCTGGCCCATGCAAGACGATGACGCCTGTGCCTGGTGGTGTGGTCAGGTACCCTTGCAGGTCGTCTAGCACGCAGACCACGCTGATGTAAACGGTTTCGAATGGTCTGACGTGACACTTGGGTGCCTCTCACCTCCCTTAAATGTTCCTGGAGTTGAGTGGCATTCATCATCCGGTTCCGCAGGGCACTGTTCACAATGAAGCGGTCATCAGTGTGGGATGTGGCCAAAGGACGTCCACTTCTATGCCTTTCTGTGACTCTTCCAGTCTCTCTGTATCTCTGTTGCAACCTGCTGATGACACTCTGTGACACTCTAAGCTCAGTGGCCACTTCCCTCTGAGAACATCCTGTTTGAAGCCTCGCAATGGCGAGGTACTGTTGATCAATTGTTAGGTGTCGTCTTGGTCTCATGATGTCAAAATGTGAACAGCATGATGAAGAGGACTGTTTAAATACCAATTCTAATTGAACCAGGAAATTTATTGGTCGATTCATGGATCAAACACCTGTTGTGAATTTTGCCGTTCAGCTCCTTGTTAGAGAACAGCAAGTTGTGCAAAAAGTACTGAAACATTGAATAGTTGGACATGTGCATTCAAAAGTTTAGAGAAGGTCAAATTAATTTCACCTGTAAAGGTTATAGTGCATTTTAGGTTAATCCTGAAATTTCACCCGAAAGCCGAATATCCCTAACTTTTTGTGAGTTTATATATATATATATATATATATATATATATATATATATATATATATATATATAATATTCTGTACTTTTTTTTGTTAAAAGTAGTTTTTTAAATTTTGTTAAAGGTAGTTTTTGTTAACCTATTTGAACCCCCACCCACTAACTATAATGTTTGATAAGAACTGGAAAAATCTGAGGTACAATATATAATCAACTTTTTTCAGTTTTATAAAAACATCAAACCATTTCATTATACATTTGAATGTAAACTATTTCCACAATAACAGCCCTTTCTGCCTGTTGTAATTTCATATTGTACTTTTTTTTAATTTTTTTTATTTTACTATATGAACTTGAATACATAAATGATTATGTATAGTAATATTATTATCATTACTATTATCATTATTATGCTTTATAAAATTCAAGGAGAAGACTTAAGGATTATAGCCTACTGATTTATTGAGAAAACACTCAAAATGAAAAAAGTTAAATGAACAGTCCAACAAGATGCATTTTTGAGCTAGCAGTAACAACAAAGTTCTAGAACACCTGAAAAGCTTTTAATTCAATAAAATGAAAAAAAGTCAGGACATGGCTGCAGAATGGACGGTCAGTACAGTTTAAAAATACAAATAACACAACTAGGATGAATACAATAATGATTTTGATAGCCAGTAAGTGACATTTCAAAACGGCTATTGATTCTAGCTGTTCCTTTGCCTTATTTTAAAAGGTGTTTTTACGTTCTGAAAAAGTGTTGACATTAAAGGTATACTATGTAGTTTCAGAACACTAGATGGCAGTATTGAGCACGTTGGAGAAAAGGGCTCCCCGAAAATTGCTTATCACGTGTTCTTCTCAGATGCGCACGACGACCCACGAGCATTGTGGTGACGTTTCACACATATTTTCTCTGAGCGTGGACTCAATTCAATTTGCTTTATTGGCATGACAAGACATTGAATCTGTATTCTCAAAGCATACTGCATTAAAACAGTCGAAGACATACATCTAACTCTGAACATCTGAACAATACAAAACAGCAAAGACTAGAAACTAATGAACCATACATGAAAACAAGAACCTTTCTTTGATTATGGATTTAGAAATAACAATAATGTAAACTAATAAAGTACAATTAAAAATAATAATAGAATCGAAATGATAATGATGATGAGAACGACACATATGATCTTATAAAGTGAATATAATAAATATAAAAAATTGGTTTATAATGATCTCTGTCACTCACTGTCCCTAAGACGATGACAGGCAGCTATATATTGTGCTGCCAGGTCACAGCACGTCCTCTCCTCTCCTAAGAGGATGGGGAGTTTTTGGATGTCTGTTAATTTTTTTAATTGAGGGTATCTCTGATTTATTTTGGGAAAATATTTATTTCTGATTTCATTGTATTTTTCGCATTTTGTGATAAAGTGCCGCTAGATGGCAATGTTTGTCCTCCCGGAGTCTGTTTACTTTATCACGGTCACTCTGATCAAGCTGAAGGAGAAGAAAAAACGATTTGAACGTGACATTATTGTCATGTTCAAATAAACTCCTCAAAAAAAGTTCAGAAACGTTATTTCGGTCGATTATTCCTCCCCTTTAATAATACCAATTGGTATTATATTTTATATCCTTGGAAAGCCTGATTAGTCACCTTTACAACGAGGTACAACTTGTAAGGATCATGCATTCGTGGAATGAGCAACACAGCTAACCGTGTGGGTAGCGGCCCAAAAAAATGTGCCAAAATCCCCTGCAATATTCTTCTGTTGGTATTCACTCTTGTTTTGAGCTTCAAGTGCTGGCAGGTGTATGCCAGTCACAGGTGTGTGACTGGCACCTGATTGGCACCTAATTGACAGCACTTGTGTGCATGGGTCCTGCAACGTTGTTGAGTTTGTGTGTGCTCCAAGCATAAACATGCCACGTTTGTCCCTTCAGGATAAGGCCCGTGCAATAGGGCAAGTGGAAGCTGGTGTTCCGGTACGCAGAGTGGCAGCATTATTTGGTGTCAGCCCTGGTACCATTTCTAAACTTAGGACCAAGTTCCGTGAGACTGGTGAAGTCAAAGACAGACCACGAAGTGGCCGTCCCAGGAAGACAACACCCCAAGAAGACCGGTTCCTCACCCTTGCTTCACTGAGGAACCGTAGGCTTTCTTCCAGAGATTTACAGGCAAGATTTGCACAACGCTACCACAGACAGATCTCTGATCAGACGGTGAGGAACAGACTGCACATGGCCGGTCTTCATGCTTATAAGGCTGCCAGGTAGCCTGCAATGACTGCACTTCACCGTCAGGCCCGTTTGCGCTGGTGTCGACAGCACTGACAGTGGAACCTAAGAATGTGGGGCAACGTCATGTTCAGTGATGAATCAAGGTTCTGTCTGCGGAAGCTGGATGGCAGGATCAAAGTATGGAGACGGCGTGGAGAACGCTATGCAGACTGCTGCACAGATCGCGTGACACCTTTCAATGGGGGCAGTGTCATGGTGTGGGGCGGTATCTCCCTCACAGGCAAAACAGAACTTGTCATCATTGAAGGCAATCTCAATGCAGTGAGATATCGGAATGAGATTCTGGAGCCAGTGGCGATCCCATATCTCCAGAATCTGGGACCTCGCTCCCACAGAGCCAGGATCATCACAGAGTACCTCCAGAATTTGGGAGTGGAGAGGATGGAATGGCCTGCCGTGAGTCCAGACCTCAACCCAATTGAACACCTGTGGGATCAGCTTGGGCGTGCTGTACGTGCCAGAGTGACCAACGCAACCATGTTGGCTGACTTGCGGCAAATCCTGGTTGAGGAATGGGATGCCATCCCACAGCAGTGTGTGACCAGGCTGGTGACCAGCATGAGGAGGAGGTGCCAAGCTGTTGTGACTGCGTATGGATCTTCCACACACTACTGAGGTCCCTGACAGTGTAAAATTAATCTCTGGAAGAAAGCCTACGGTTCCTCAGTGAAGCAAGGGTGAGGAACCGGTCTTCTTGGGGTGTTGTCTTCCTGGGACGGCCACTTCGTGGTCTGTCTTTGACTTCACAAATGTCATGGCAAAAAAGAAACTTTGCGTAGTTCGAAGCGTCCACGTTCGCATATTTGCGTGAGGCATGTTTCGGTCCTAAGCTAAAATAAGAGGTTACCTGGAAGCTTGCCCACATGGCCTGGCCATGTCAATCAAATGAGCAGAAA
This sequence comes from Synaphobranchus kaupii, assembly GCA_029718625.1. Lineage (NCBI taxonomy): Eukaryota > Metazoa > Chordata > Actinopteri > Anguilliformes > Synaphobranchidae > Synaphobranchus > Synaphobranchus kaupii. The sequence goes on from CM056380.1 coordinate 25,619,355, forward strand.
CCGCCCATTCATGACGTTTACACCATTTTAGCTGTTTCTGGCTTTAAAAAAGGCGGCGGGATGTCAACAGTGTAACATTCAAAACATTAACAAAAAAACACTTTGCGAACGACTTATGAGGTAGGAAATACATTCAACATGTTTATTAGACCACAAGGACACATACAATGTTTTTTGGGAAGAAAAAAAGAAACAAAACATTAAATGAAGAATCTCAACATCTTGCATGCAAACGATATCCCTTTAATGCTGTAATGTAATGCTCGCTTGAATTTAGCTGCCCTTAAAGGTATACTATGTAGTTTCATTGTAAACAACTCAATCTAATGATATATTTAATGTTTTAATAAACAAATAAACAATCCAATGCTTAATTGTGTAAAGTTCAGAAGAGGCATACAGACAGGTGGGCACTGAATCAAAGAGTTCTTCGGATCCGTTTCCAACCCACTATCCGTGCACTTCGGCTTCGGGCACACCCCTAATACATACCAGAGTATTCATTTCTTACTTTGAATTTAAAAATTGTAGTCCTTCTGTTGAGGTACATGAGATATAATATACTGCCGATAAGTCCTATTTTTAAGATTTACAGTATTTACTTACTATAAAGGCATAATGTGCAGGATTTTTACCTTGAAAATATTATGAAATAGCCATGCTCAGTCATATAAATGATGCACACATTGCGCGAATCTTTGCGCACATTTTCCGAATCCATGCTCCTCTGCATGTATTTCTTCTTCTAGCATACGTTTGGGACATTTCTGGGCATGGGAGGGGTGGGTGTGTCTACAGAGCCTGTGGGGTGAGATCTGGTTTCAGTGGCTAAATTTCCCACTGTAGCTAGCTACTGAAGAAGTACAGGTAGGCTACAGCAAAGCAAAAGGACAAGTCTGCATGGCTCGTTTAAAAACCAGAGTCAACCTTGCAATTGCTTTTCCTCAAGGCGACAGCTGAAGTTCACCAAGGGGACGAAAAGTGAAGCGGTATTTTCTGTTGGGCCTGTAAGTAACGTTACCTCTAGCTATCCAGCTAGCTTCGTTTGGTAGCTAGACGGCCGAAGTCGGGTACCTTTTGTATCAAATTCTGGGCAGGGTTGAGGACGGAGGAGAAGACTTATTTGATTGTAAACACAGGACCACTGCATGGCTACAAATCCTGCATAGTATGCCTTTAAGTTATTTCTGAGACACTGTGTCACTTTGATTCAAATGAATATAGTTCAGCATAGGCAGAACTGGCCATGAGGTAACCAGAAGGTCAGCCAAGCAACCAATGGAGAGTGGGTCCTAAAAAGATATGGATAGCAATGAGCTCAGAACCTTTAATGCTGAACCAATCAGAAGTGTGATAAATCCTCCCCATTAATGCTATTGGTCTGTAAGAGACTATCTGACAGTGTGTTCCACATTTTAGACACTCTGTTCCACATTGCAGATGCTTCTGCAGAGTACACCCCACTTTGATGACTATTGACAAGTTTGTGTGAGGTGAAGGCTCTATGCTGTAGCTGAGAAACTTAGTGGTCAGATGAAGCAGTCTGAGGAAGCTTGTAGACACTACCTGAAAAATATCTATTCACTCCTTGGATCTTAACACAATTCCAGAGTACAAGCAACCAATGAGAGTTGTTCCTGAATGGATGTTATCAGCAGTCAGTCAACATCCTTGAATGCTAAACCAATCAGACAGAAGGAAGTTGTGAATGGTATATTATTTGAGGTTCATTAAGAAGTCCATTGACTTACTTGTACACTACAAAAAAATAATCTTAACAAGCATTTTAATCTGTTAGATTAGACTTTACAATCTTATTTCTGCTACTTTTTTTGCTAAATAAAACCACCGAAATCTGCCAGTGGGGTGAGATAATTTCAAAACAAGCAAATATTCTCCACTTTTGAGAATAAAATAAGATTTGAAAGTTAAAATGCGCCTCATTTAAAATGATCAGGGATCTATGGGAGTATTTTCATCCATCTAAACAGTTCAAGAGTTAAAAAAATCTCAAATACGCATTTTGATCAAGGTCTGGCTGATGTATTGTAAGAGTGCGGTTAAATGGCCAAAAGTTCCAGTTTAATTCCAAAAGATACAGACTTGGCTGTTTGTTAGAAAGTAGGCTAATCAAGTTACTTGATCAAGCCACAAGCTCGTCGAGGAACCTCAATGTTTTTTTTCGCTTTCTTGTTGGTTTGTCTTTTAAAAACAAGGCCAAGGGAAGCAAGTGATGGCCTACAACCTGCCACGCAACTGCCTCCGGAACTATTTCCCTACGCGGAAGTGCTTTGTGTTCGACTGTCCTACCAGTGCAAAGAAGATGAAGCACATGGATGGCCTGAGCGACGAAGACTTGGAACCTTCCTTCGTGCGGCAAGTCAGGACCTTCTATGATTACGTCTTAAGTGAAACAAAGACCAAAACCATGAAAGGGGGCTACAATATGACTGGCAGAAGTGAGTATTGACCAATCGCCTTTTATCATCCATTTATTCTTTAGAGAAAGTTGCAAAAAATTATAAATAAATCTCTTTGTAATGGTATAAGACTCATGCCAGGAATCTTGTCACTGTGCAAAAAATGAACAAACACTGTGTCTTGCAGTGTTGGGGAGCCTTGCAGAGATGTACTTGGATGCTATCTGCAGTGGCCATATTCCCTGCCTGGAAAATGCATTTGTAGCTCTGCCCCAGATTGAGAACTCTAACACAGTAGCTGAGGCTGTGAAGTTCTACAAGGAGAATATCGCCAAATCCGTTGCCTTCCCGACCGAGACACAGGCCGAGCTGTCAGACATACATGGCAAAGTAGAGAAAAGGGCTGTGAAGATGTTCTTTGACCGCTGCTTCAAGGATGAGGATCAGAAATGGCAAATTGAGCTAATGGTCAGTCCCTATTCCCCATAGATAAAATTGCACTCTTATTTTGTAGCGGGCACCATGGCTCAAGGCCGAGGTGCATTTTGGGTAGACAGCATCTGGACCATAATCTGTGTGTGATCATCATCTACCTCCTTCTCCTCTTTATTGCAGAAACTGCTGCAGACAGAGTATATGGAAATCTGTGACAAGAATATTGTTGAATCGAAGAAGGCTTGTGAGTCCATCATCAAACGCATATTCAGGCCTCTGGAGGAAAATATTGTATCTGGGAAATACATAACAGTCGGAGGATACCAGCAATACCGCAAGGATTTACACAACTTCATCTCGAAATACAGATCAGCAGAGGGAAAAGGAATAAAGGTACAGTACACAGGACTAGGTAACTGGAGGATATTTGATGTATGATCTACCATATAGGTATGTACTGTAGTACCCACACAGCCCTGTACTTTAACTGGATTGGATGTTTTTTAATGAATGTTCTCTCTGTTCTCGTAACATGAGTGCTGCATATATAATATGAGTGCTGGGTTACAGGGTGAGGAAAGTCTAAAGGAATATCGGACCAAGAAAGAAACTGTTGGGCAAGCCATAATGACTGCTGACCAATCTCTCAGTGAAGCACAGCGGAAGGAAGGTGATGTCATAAAGGATTCACTCGATGGGTTCTCTCTATAGCATTATAAGTAGTTCCCTGTGGTGTAACATCCTTTTGCAATCATTAAAAACCAATGTGTTTCGGCAATACCTTTCCAGGAAACCCAGAGGAAGGCTATTGCCAAACCAGGGTTGTAGACCCCTGAGCTATGGCCTTTACTTGTGTAAATTTCTAGAATTTGCCCATGATGAATCACTGTTGAAAGCTGACAGAGCCTTGCTTCTTCTTCCAGAACATTGGACAAGATTGGATATGGCCATAGAGCAAGCGAGACATGCTGATGAGGAGCAGAGAAAGATCTTTGAGCAGCAGATGAACCAAAAGCAGTTCATGGGGTGTAGCTACCCACATTCTTCTCATCCTCAGGAGCATTTGGAGCAAGAGGTAAACCGTAATTGCCTTCCTCATGTTTACAACTCGTATTGAAACAAACAAAAAAACTACTGTATTAATATTGCGAGATAAGGTAATCACTCAACTGATTTCGTTATAATGACATAATTACATTATAGGCTATACATTGTAGCTACATTGTAGCTATAGGCTACGAAGTAAAAATCTAAAGTAGGCCATTTGCTGCCAGCCAGAGAAGATTTGCGTTACGCCCGGAACCCACCAGACGCGCAAGCAGAAGCGCACGCACACGCGCACTGCTGCGTTTCACTTCCGCTCCCATGTTAACGAATTGCCGCGGTTCTCACCGGCCACGCACGCACGCACGGCTGGCGGGCGGAGGGCTCGCGGACGTGGAGCTGATTTTTCCGCTCTGGGCAGAATTTTCTGGGCGTCTGCATGCGCAATCTTATAGAAATACATTGTATATGCTCAATATCTGCATCATATCACTACATATTAATGTTTTTCAACCTACTAATAGTTTTACTATTGTTATTAATTATTTTAATACATATTATATTTTAATATAGGCCCTAATGAAAAAGGGAACAGAGACAATCACCATTGTGGGATGAATTAAGTTAAATCAAGTCATACATTTAGCATATGTTTGCATCTTTATTATAGTATACAAATTTATATATATTTGTTCAATTAATTAAGACTATGCTTACTTCTGTTTTTATTATACTGATATCACTGTATCGATTTAAGGTACTACAGAATCAAAATAGCTGCTAATTCTACTATAATTAAATGTTTAGAACATGTTGATTACTGTCCCAGTAAGGTGTAAATGTGTCCCAATAAATAATATAAAGTGAACTTTATAAATGAGGCATTGTCTTGTTTGCTACATTTAGCTTTAAAAAACAACATTCTATATAGTTTAGATATTTGTTTTAATATAATCAAAAGTGTGATCAACCTCCCGAAGTTTTCGCACGTCACCCCCCCTGCTGAGGTCACTCCACTGGCTGCCGGTCGTGGCCAGGATCAGGTTCAAAGTTCTGACCCTGGCCTACACTGCAGCCAAAAGGTCAGGCCCCTCCTACCTACAGGACTTAATACAGCACTATGCTCCTGCTCGACCACTTCGCTCTGCTGCTGCAGGGCGACTTGCACTCCCCCCCCTTCCGTGTTAGAGGCTTCTGCTCGTCCCGACTGCGGAGCTTTTCCACCCTAGCTCCCCAGTGGTGGAACGAACTCCCCACTCTGCTGCACTCAGCTGAAACACTGTCTGTTTTTCGGCGTGGTCTGAAAACGCACCTTTTCAGACTCCACCTTGACTAAAATTATACCTATAGGGCCATTCTATAGTATTTGCTTCCTGTTTTCTATTTAACTTGTGTTTTTTTGGTTATTCTATAGTTCAGAATGTATAGCTGACTGTGTGTACTTCTCATGTTTATTACTAGGGATAGCTCCTACGCTGTGAGAAAGCTGTGCTTTGTCGGATTTGTTTTGTAGTCGCGTCAATGACCTTCAATATGCACGTACTGTACGTCGCTTTGGATAAAAGCGTCTGCCAAATGATTGTAATGTAATGTAATGTAATGTGATCAAAGCAATTTATGGGTGTACCCACATTCTTCTCCTCCTCAGGAGCATTTGGAGCAAGAGTAAACCGTAATTGCCTTCCTCAGTTTACAACTCGTACTGAAACAAACAAAAAAAGTACTATATTAATATTGTGAGATAAGGTAATCACTCAACTGATTTCGTTATAATGGCATAATTACATTAGCTATAGGCTACGAAGTAAAAATCAAAAGTAGGCCATTTGCTGCCAGCCAGTGAAGACTTGTTTGTTGGTCTGATTCATGTGTACAGGGCCGGTGTTATGGAGTAGGGTGTATCTGCAGAACTGCAGAAGGGGCCTACAGCTTGCTGGGCGGGGCTTGAGGGGTCTACAGCTTGCTGGGCGGGGCTTGAGGGGTCTACAGCTTGCTGGGCGGGGCTTAAGGGTCCTACAGCTTGCTGGGCGGGGCTAAGCACTAGTGCGCATGCGGATGGACCAAATTTGTGTTGCCAGAGCTTAAGCAGACGAGCCGACCTTAGTCTGTATGGGAGAGTCTCTCTAGCTCTGGTTAAAACGTTCATTCGGTGGAAGAAGAACCAAAGATGGCTTCCAGTGAAAAAGTAAGCACCTTAAGGGGCACCTTCGCTATTTTGAACATTAGGGCCTATTTTCGGTCTGTCATTTGCTTCAGTGTTGAGCTAACGTTAGCTAGCTTGTTAGCATGTGCACTAGCTAGCTAACATTCCCTGTAAACACCCAACCCACCCCAACTATGTGAATGTGAAGTTGCCATAATTTTGGCCGCCAAGTTTTGAGGAAGACTACTTATTAATGTTGAACTAATGTTAAAGCTATGTTAAACACGAACCATTTTCACAAGGTGGTCAACTTCACATTCTCTATAATGTCCACCGCAATACACATTGTCAACGTCGTTGTAAAAAACACATACGTTGGAATGTGTTGCTTATTCAATCATCAAAGCCACCTTGAAAATATGTGTAATGCTAAAACGAATCCCGGTGCATAGTGCACACAACTGCGTTTTATAAGCTTGAGCAACATTCCTCTATTTTAGTCCAAAATGAGAAACATGACTTGATGCTCATATCATAGTGAAAACAGCAGAATCAGTTAGAGGCCGCTTATTGTTATTGTTGTTGTTTTACAGATTATGAAAATGCAGATCCAGAGATTAGTTTTTATTATCCTGCCGTTTTCTGTTTTAAATGTCGTTCGTTTTCATTTTCTTTGTCACAGTAACTGTGTGTTGTCCTGGTCACATCACTATTAGACCTAACTATGTATAGTGGTACCGTGTAGAATTACCAGAACATTGCATTGTCTAACTTTTATTTATTTATTTATTTTTATATTTATGCTTTTTCATATTAGTGAGCGGGAGGCATTCGATGACAGAATCAGCTGTGAAATGAAGAAACGATTCAAACATAATCTTTCAGATGTGAGTAATTTACTTTTAACTGCAAGACTACACCAAGCTGATCTTAATCCAGGTTGGTATTCTCATTCTCTTCTTCATCATACAACATCTGATATCTCTCCAGGCATGTCAAGGACGATAGAGTGGAGGTGGAAACCGACCCAGGGCCCAGCAGAGAAGAACTGTCCAGGTCCAGTAGGCAGTCTTACTGTTCTCTTTTTATGTTTCAGCATGTTTAAATATTGTTTTTACTGTTCTCTTTGGAGCCATGGTATATATCAATAGTGTTTTATGTAAGTACCTGTATTATTCAGTACGTGACAAATTAAACTTCTTCAACTTGAACCTGTGCGTTATGTGTCTGATCATGGATTTGGATAAAAGCGTCTGCCAAATGATTGTAATGTAATGTAATGATCACCTGTGTGTGAACCCACAAAGACACAGGGAGAACATGCAAACTCCACACAGAAAGTACCTGGATTTGAATCGAATCTTTGCATCTCCATGAGTTCCTTATCAAAACAATAAGGGAAATGCAAAATAAACGCTTATCAAACCCAGTATGTATAAACCATATACAGAATAAACCATTAAGAGGATATTATAAAAGATGACCGAGATCAAAGAAGCACATATACCTCTCCCAAAATAAAGTTTTTTATCTGGTAAGAAGTGAAGGTAATTTGTACACCATAATCATGAGGGGTCAATGGCTTTGCAATGATGTAGCAGAGCATCACTGCATTCTGAGGAGAAGACTGGTACTCATCATCATCAGGTCGTCCACAGACGCGCCTCCCATCTTCGTCTCCAGAAAGTACTGGGGGGTCTATGTGAGACATATTTCCTTTAGAGTGAAAGCAAAATGATATGTGTGAACACCCTATGGAATGTGAACAAGTATGTTGTGTGCCGGGTTGCTGTGCAGTCATGGGAAAGTGACATGTCAGGGGTGACAGGTGGACCACCACTGATGTCATGTGTCCAGGCAGACCTCTTGTGGCTCATCCTCTCATCCTCAGCTGAACGTGTCCTGGTCCTCGCCAAGGACTGAACAAGTGAGAGTACCTGTGATTCTCTTCATCTTTCCACTTTGCTGGGTCGACAGCTTGCTACAGGTACAAGTAATTTTAACTCCAGCCCATTGTTAACCAACCTGTTTCCTTTCCGATAAATCCCTGCACAGCCACAGACACTAAACCAAAAGGAGCTTTAGCTGTCATGACATAAAGATACCAGACATCCATAAATCTGCTTATAGATCTGTTTGATAATGTCTAGCTCAGGAAAGGCTAAAGTAATCTTGTGTGCATTTAACCTCCTGCTATCCTCAAATTTACATTACATTTGGTTTCCTTGAGGTCAATTTGACCCCAGCAATTTAAACCTCCAGAAAATGATTAAAATGAAAATTGTAACCAAAGTTTATGTGTCAGGTAGGTCTACTTTACAAAAAATATACCCATGGGGTGCATGGGGACCCTTCCTACTACATCACACTACCAGTATACCCAAGCTGGTCTCCCAGCAAGACCATCACATTACCAGCTTAGTGAACATCACTTCCCAGCATAGACCAGCATCAGGTCTTCTGATGCTGGCCTTCTCTGTATACTACACGTTCACAAGAAAAGATTTGGGGGGAGACTCATTTTGTGCACCCAAATTGTGGAATGCACTGCCAGCTTTCATCAGGGATGCAACCTCAGCAAACATTTTCAAATCAACACTCAAAACTCATTGTTCCAATATTGCTTTTCTTCCCTGATTGCTGCTATGTTTTCTCTTGTCATCCCTTACCCTAACCTGGGTTCGTATCCCTTTCCCTGATTGCGGCTATGTTTTCTCCTGTATTTAGTATCCTTAGTATTTTAATACACCACTATGTCCTGTGTATCTTGTGTATTTGCACCATATTATCTGAATATGTTATGTGTATCTTGTATATTTGCATCATATATGTATGACTGTTGCTATGTTTACTCTTGCATTTTAGTATTTATATTTCAGTACTGTGTACCTTGTGTAGGCTACCTTGTGTATAGTTGTGTATACCTTCTGTATCATTGCTGCTTGTGACATTTGTTGTAACCAGGGGCACCATTGTAAATGAGACCTTGGTCTCAATGGGTTTCCCCTGGATAAATAAATGTTAAATAAAAAATAAAAATGAATGTATTAATAATTTCTGAATGTATATCTTTGAATGTTAGTTGATGAATACATGTATATATGCGAACTAATACATACAGAAGGACATAGAATATCTATTAATGCGATGTTAATACTAAATAAACCAGGGGTATGCAACTCCAGGCCTCGTGGGCTGGTGTGTATGCAGGTTTTTGCTGCCACCAGTTAACAATTATTTAATTAGCCCAATCGTTTACATGATCTGATATTTTAATCTACATATCCGCGATAAGAACAACAGCTGATGAATGTTCTTGTACCGGTATGCGTGTATTGTAGCGTTTTATCGTTCTGTAATTTACGAGTGAATCGTGATTGTGTGTATGACTAATTAGCTGATTGAGCCGTGGTAACTGGTGGCAGCAAAAACCTGCATACACACCGGCCCGCGAGGCCTGGAGTTGCCTACCCCTGAAATAAACTAAATAAAGAATCTGGAAACCCAAATTCGGTCCATCCGCATGCGCACTAGTGCTTAGCCCCGCCCAGCAAGCTTTAAGCCCCTCAAGCCCCGCCCAGCAAGCTGTAGGACCCTTAAGCCCCGCCCAGCAAGCTGTAGGACCCTTAAGCCCCGCCCAGCAAGCTGTAGGACCCTTAAGCCCCGCCCAGCAAGCTGTAAGCCCCTTCTGCAGTTCTGCAGGAATCCCCTGTTGGAGTTATGTCGAAATTTGTTCCCCCGTCAGAATTTGTATCCCTGGTGGGCGTGTCCACACGAGTGCGCGCACGCAATGACGCCTGCTTTGCTAATGCTTTTACTTCCTTGCCTCTGTTTTACAGTTCTGTGGTTTTACCCCTGAAAAACGAATATTTTTAGTTTACTGTACGTATCGTTGGCTTTTCAAGCAGTTAACTAACGTCTGAAAACGTCATTTTGTGACAAATAATGAAAGTAGTTACTCCGAAAGTTGGCGATAGTACCCTTGAGTACGCTGTAAATCTCGTCTGATTATTTTGTTAAGAGTTACATTATAATGCAAAAAGCAGGTAGCCTAGGCTACTTCGTAAGAGAGACTATACCTAGCCATCTAGCCAAGCTCTACCACGACTACAAGAGCAATACTGAAGGCTTTTTCCTCGGCTTTTTACGGAGACGACCTAAGCTCCTCTTCTTCTTGTATTAAAATAATAATATCAAAGGTGAGGAATCAGTCATTAATTGCCTCCATTTACTTTGTTACACGCAATTTCCCCAAGGATCAATGGGCTGTGCGGTGCCAGAAAAAAAAACGACACACGATGATCTGCAATGGCATCACGTTAAAAAAGATGATCAAACAGTTTACAATTCTGATATAGGTAGATGGCTTTTGTAAATTGCTCTAATGATATGGGTTAGATCCCAATATATGACTAACAAAAATACATTGCTGTGGAAACGTTAGGAATGTACCAGATGCACCATGTTCACAATATAATCTCATAATAACCTCAGAGGTGTAATTGACTTATTAGCCCTTTTATCAAAGAACAGGGAAAATGACCATTTCTGACAGCAGGAACATGCAGGCTACCAATAATCCCCCCCCCCCCCAACTTCTGCTAGGAATGTCGCAGATGCACCATATTCACCAGATCATCTCATAATTACCTCAAAGGTATGCCCTATAAAATATTTTATCCTAGAACAAACAGGAAAAAAATAGAGGGGGGATACAATTTCTGACAGCTGGTTCCGCAGCCTACCGAAAAATGTTTCCCCCCCTTAACTTTTGCTCGGAATGTCCCAAATGCACCATATTCACCAGATCATCTTATATTGATGTCAAATGTATGCCTTATGAACAAATTTACTCTAGATCAAACAGAGAAAAAAATAGAAGGGGGATACAATTTCTGACAGCTGGTTCCGCAGCCTACCGAAAAATGTTCCCCCCCCCTAACTTTTGCTAGGAATGTCCCAAATGCACCATATTCACCAGATCATCTCATATTGATGACTAATGTATGCCATATGAACCAATTTATCCTAGAACAAACAGAAGAAAATAGAGGGGGGATACAATTTCTGACAGCTGGTTCAGCAGCCTACCGAAAAATGTTTCCCCCCCCCTAACTTTTGCTAGGAATGTCCCAAATGCACCATATTCACTAGATCATCTCATAATTACCTCAAAGGTATGCCCTATAAAAGATTTTATCCTAGAACAAACAGAGAAGAAAATAGAGAGGGGATACAATTTCTGACAGCTGGTTCAGCAGCCTACCGAAAAATGTTCCCCCCCCTAACTTTTGCTAGGAATTAGCCGACGTTAGCTAATGTTAGTTGTTGCTCAAAGTAAACTGAAGATAGCAACATCCAAAAGCAAATTTTAACCTGCCAAGTTGGAAATTAATGAATGCATTATTCATTTTCGCTGAACCGTTTTTCATTAGAACAACTAGCTAGCACCTGATTGCAAGCATCCTTGATTGCAAGGTTAGCTTTGCTTGTTAGCTAGCTAGCTACCAGTCGTTTTTTCTTGCAACAATAAGTCCTGGTTTTGATTTTGAACAAATTAAACTGAACATAGCCAAAGTTCATCTTAACCTGCCAAGCTGGCTGGCTAGAAAGTAATAAATGCATTATAACATTTAGATGCTGATTCTGTAATGTTTTTCATTAGAACATGCTCGTTTTTTTCCCCACTGCTTGCTAGACAACCTGAGTAGGATTGTAAGCATCATTTAATCTTCTTGATTGTAAGGCTATATTTGCTTGTTAGCTACCTACCAATGTTTTTTCCCAACATTAAAGTCATGTTTTGATTTTGAACTAATAAAACTGAACATAGCCACAACTAATTTTAACCTGGCAAGCTGGCTAGAAAGTAATGAATGCAGGTATTTGTAAAGGCTAGCTTTGCTTATTAGCAAGCTACCAATGTTTTCTTGCAACATTAAATGTGTGTTTTGATTTATTATTTAATACATAACATATGAAATTGCCCCAAATAGTTTCAGGCTTACCATTTGCTTTCTATCTATGTTAAATTGTATTTGGATAATTGGATAATTTGTATATTTGTGTTCATTCAGTTGTGAGCGATGTGTGTGATGTGGTGGTTGAGCTAGGAGTTTTCTGGGGCCACAACAAAATCTTGTTTAGGGCCACCAAAATCCTAGGGCCGGCCCTGCATGTGTAGCTATTTTCCCATGTACTAATATATTGACAGTATGCAAGTTTTCATTTTAATTAACCTGTCAAGCAGTAAAACATATGTAATAGCAGTATTTTCTTATCCATTATTAAGCGAAGCTCACAAATCCGGAATGTAGACTGTTTGTATAGCGCGTCTCTGTCGTTCACGGAATGCGCTCCGAAAAAGCAAAAAAAAGCGTTTGTGCATTTGTGCGTCACACTTTTGATTATATTAAAACAAATATCTAAACTATATAGAATGTTGTTTTTTAAAGCTAAATGTAGCAAACAAGACAATGCCTCATTTATAAAGTTCACTTTATATTATTTCTTTATTTGGGACCGTAATCAAATGTTCCTACATTTCCATCATAATATACAGTCAAGCCGGAAAGTCTGCACACCCCTTTCACATTCTCCACGTTACAGACTTATACTACAATAGATTGAGTTCATTTTTTGCCTCAAGCATCTACACACAATAGCCAATAATGACGAAGTGAAAACAGGTTTTTAGAAAATATGCTATTTTATTTTACTGACAAAAATAGGTTATTTAGGGGTTACATATCTGTACACACCCTTAGCCTAATACTTGGTTGCTGCACCTTTGGCAGCGATTACAGCTTCAAGGCGTCTTGGGAAAGAAGCTACAAGCTTGGCACACTTGTTTCTGGACATTTTTGCCCATTCCTCTTGGCATATCCTTGCAAGCTCCGACAGGTTGGATGGGGAGCGTCGGTACACAGCCATTTTCAGCTCTTTCCACAGATGTTCAATTGGATTCAGGTCTGGGCTCTGGCTGGGCCACTCAAGGACATGCACAGACTTTCTCCGAAGTCATTCCTTTGTTCTCTTGGCTGTGTGCTTCGGGTCGTTGTCATGTTGGAAGGTTAACCTTCGCCCCAGTCTGAGGTCCAGAGCGCTCTGGAGCAGGATCTCGGTGTACTTAGCTGCATTCATCTTTCCCTCTATCAGGACTAGTCGCCCCGTTCCCGCTGCTGAAAAACATCCCCACATCATGATGCTGCCACCGCCATGCTTCACTGTAGGGATGGTATTAGCCAGGTGATGAGCGGTGCCTGGTTTCCTCCAGACGTGACGCTTGGTATTCAGGCCAAAAAGTTCAATTTTGGTTTCATCAGACCAGAGAATCTTGATTCTCATGGTTTGAGAGTCCTCTAGGTGCCTTTTGGCAAACTCCAAGCGGGCTGTGATGTGCCTTTTACTAAGGAGGGGCTTCTGTCTGGCCACTCTACCATAAAGGCCTGATTGGTGGAGTGCTGCCTGGATGGTTGATCTTCTGAAAGGTTCTCCCATCTCCACAAGGATACGCTGGAGCTCTGTCAGAGTGACCCTCGGGTTCCTGCTCACCTCCCTGGCCAAGGCCCGTCTTCCCCGATTGCTCAGTTTGGCCGGGCGGCCAGGTCTAGGAAGATTCTTGGTGGTTCCAAACTTCTTCCATTTACGAATGATGGTGGCCACTGTGCTCTTTGGGACCTGTAAAGCTTGCAGAGATTTTTCCGTACCCTTCTCCAGATCTATGCCTTGACACAATCCTGTTTCTGAGGTCTACAGATAATTCCTTTGACCCCATGGCTTGGAGTTTGCTCTGACATGCACTGACAACTGTGGGGACCTTATATAGGCAGGTGTTGGCAATCCCCAATCATGTCCAATCAATTGAATTTATCACAGGTGGACTCCAATTAAGTTGTAGAAACATCTGAAGCAGTATCAGTGAAAACAAAATGCACCTCAGCTCACTTTTGGGTGTCATATCAAAGGGTGTGAACACTTGTGTACATATGATATGTTTTCACTTTTGTCATTGTGGGCTATTTTGTGTAGAATTTTTGAGACAAAAAATGAACTCAATCTATTGTAGAATATGTCTGTAAACGTAATAAAAACGTGGCGACGGTGAAAGGGGTGTGCAGACTTTCCGGCTTGACTGTATGTTTGTTCTAGTACATATCAGTGCAATTGCATAGAAAACATTGCAAGTTGAATAGAAATCTCATTGTAACAGCCCTTATGTTTTGCATCACAAAACTATGACTGACACCCTCATTTATGTAAAGCCAAAATACAAATTGGCTATGTGGCATACGGTAAACCTCGCTATTACATTTTACCTCATATGTCCACAAGAGGGAGACACGTTCCCGGTTAAATAGATCAATTACAACATGTTGGCAACGTTGGCGAAGGAAATTTATTATACAGTTAAACTTTAAACTCTCTCACCTACTTTCTTTGGTTTTAAATGGATGTTTATTTAAAGGTATGAATTAAACCAATCAGACCCCGTGGCCCTCCAGGACCAGGGTTGGTTACCCCTGTAATTCTAAGTCAAATTTGAGGAGGGAATTCTATAGATGAACAATGAGTAGATTCAATTCAATTCAATTTTATTTGTATAGCGCTTTTTACAGAGAACTGTCCACAAAGACGCTGCACAGGGAAACAGAAGGAAAATTGAGCAAAAAAACCCAGGCCTTAGCCCCCAACCAGCAAATGAGGTAAAAAACTCCCCGGTAGGGGAGAAAAAACCACTGAACAGTGGCGAGGACAAACTCCCCCGTGGGAAGAAATCTCGGTAGGAACCTGGCTAGAGAGGGGGTGCCCATCCTTCGCTGACCGGCCCGGTTTAGAATGGTTGACTGAATGGTAATAGTCAATTCAATAATCAGTTCAATCATCAGTTCAAAGGGGGCGGGGTGATACATCTGGGACTCCGTTGCGTGAAGTCGGAAGTACTGAAGCAGTCTGCAAACTCAGGGTGAGGGCATAACTGGAGCAGTCTGAAAACTCAGGGTGAGGGGCATAACTGGAGCAGTCTGCAAACTCAGGGTGAGAGGGGGACGGGCCGGAGTAATCTGCAGCTCAGGGTGAAAGAGGAAAATAGAAGGTTAATCGCCGCCCCCCCCCCCCCCCCCCCCCCCCCCCGCCGACATCCAAGACAAGACAGAAAGTGTGTCTGAAGCCCGTACACATGTAATTTTAGATATAATAGCAATTTTCAAATAGCCAGCACTTTGAGAGAGAAGTAATCTAGGAGGACAGTAAGGAATGAGTAAGTCACTAAGATATTCTGGGGCCAAGCCATTTAAAGCTTTAAACGCTAGAAGTAAAATCTTGTAGTCAAGATATAGATAAGCTAAGCCAACCTGTAGTGGTAACAAAATGGTAGCAATCCTGAGTCCCTAATTGTCTGGCCACAGCTCATTGACCAGCACTCTTTTTAAATATTTAAATATTCAGAAGTCTACTGTACCCATCCCAAATGTCCCCCTTGCTACTACACTGCATGTCTCCCTCTATGTGTGTTTGTGCAGAGCATCATGTCAAGTGGCACCGTAACAATGGCTGAGCCAGTCTGTCTGATCGAAAACGACAAGGACGGGAACCTGCGCATCGTGCCGCAGGCTGTAGAGATCCTGAAGCAGATTGATCAGTTTGTGGTGGTTGTGGCAGTCGTGGGTCTGTACCGCACCGGGAAATCATACTTGATGAACAAGCTAGCTGGGAAAAGAAAGGGTGAGACTGTCATTTTCCATCAGAAATAGTCACACCGTCACACGTTTTTCCAACAGTTATTCCTCCTGACCAGCACATGCATATTCAACTGTATGTAAAATAATAAGAATATTTTAAGAAATTGCAAGAAAGTTTCCCAAAATGTTACATTGAGAAAAAAAAGATCCAAAGAAAAGAGAAGAAAAAAATTTTAATTAAATAAATTCCTGAAGTTATATAGTATCTGGTTTGGCCCTGAACTTAGTCCTGTTCT
The DNA here is from genome assembly GCA_029718625.1 of Synaphobranchus kaupii. Taxonomy (NCBI): domain Eukaryota; kingdom Metazoa; phylum Chordata; class Actinopteri; order Anguilliformes; family Synaphobranchidae; genus Synaphobranchus; species Synaphobranchus kaupii. The sequence continues at coordinate 25,635,373 of CM056380.1, forward strand.
TTCTCCCACTTAAGGATTTGCCCTGGGAACCACCATCCATTCAAAGACCAAGGGCATGTGGATGTGGTGCATTCCTCACCCCAAAAACACGGACCACACCCTGGTGTTGTTGGACACTGAAGGGCTGGGGGATGTGGAGAAGGTGGGGGATTCAATGTTTTTTGTCTCAAAACAGGAATAGACAGATACAAAAATATGACGCATTCTTTGAATAAACATTAAATTTGTTGCATCACAGTCCATCTCCTCAAGCATTGCCCTTCCACATATTGATTTTCTACAGTTTCTTCAAAACCAATATGAATATAATAATAATAATATGTTAATTCAGAATGTACAGATATATGCTTTAGCCAGTAATCATCCACCTTTGTAGCTTGTGACCCATATTCATATCTTACCTTGTTACTCTAGATAAGATTACATTGTGTTACATTGTCTTACAAGTCACTCTGGATAAGAGTGCCTGCTAAATTAATGTTGCTTAGTCATGTAATGGATCCTCCCACATGCAGTTGACAGAGGCAAGGTCTGATGCTTGGAATCTACCATTTTTATATACCCAGGGAGATACGAAGAACGACAACTGGGTCTTTTCTCTGGCAGTCCTCCTGAGCAGCGCTCTGGTGTACAACAGTATCGGGACCATCGACAATGATGCTCTACAGCGGCTTCAGTATCCTTTACTGGGGGCACCTCTCACTTAGCTACCCTTTAGTGGTCGCCCCACTGCTGAGGTTATACGAGAACAAAAGTAATGAAACAACAATATTACAAAAAATAATAGCAGTCATAATAATAGCTTTATAGAGTTAACAGTTTAGGCATTCAGTAGATGCTGTCAGCCAAAACGACTTACAAAAGGTGCATTTAACATAGTAAGCAAACCGTCACTAGAGTTTGAAATACGCAATGTTAAAATTAAATGAGAGCTGTCGTCAATAATTATTCTACTTATGCAACTCTTTTCATGCAGCACGTTAAAAGTTCATACAAAATAAAGAATATAAAATATCAGAACAGCAGACAATATACACCAATTAATACTATTTCCAGGCAGTGTTTGAGCTGAGCGCAGCGGAGTGGGGAGTTCGTTCCACCACTGGGGAGCTAGGGTGGAAAAGCTCCGCAGTCGGGACGAGCGAGAGCCGTTAACACGGAGCGAGGGAAGTGCAAGTCTCCCTGCAGTGGCAGAGCGAATGGTCAAGCACAAGCGTTATTTTCATAAAATAAATTAATGCTTTGCAAGTGTACAACTGTTGATTTTATTCCTTGAACGACTGAACCTGCAGCTATGTGACGGAAACTGACGGAACACATCAAGGTGAAATCGCAGGCCAATGACGAGGGACGAATCCACCGAGTTCATGCGCTTCTTTCCCTCCTTTGTCTGGACAGTTCGGGATTTCACCTTACAGCTAGAGCATGATGGGAAGGAGATAACCGCTGACGAATACCTGGACAATGCTCTCAAGCTGAAGCCTGGTGAGTCAGATAGCAGTACAAATGTGTTGTCCGAAAGCAGTTTGAATGTATAGGGGCGGCACGGTGGTGCAGTGGGTAGCACTGTTGCCTCACAGCAAGAAGGTACTGAGTTTGAATCCTGCCCAATGCATGCTGGGATAGGCTCCAGCGCCCCCATGACCCTGACCAGGAATAAGCAGGTTAGATGATGGATGGATATATACAGCTCTGGATAAAATTAAAGAGACCCACTGCAAAAATTATCAGTTGTCTCATTGTTATTTTGGTTCTGTACTCTAGCACTTTGAGTTGAAAGGATACAATGACAATGAGGTTGAAGTGCAGACTGCACCTTTAATTTGAGGGTATTTTCATCCATATCGGATGAACCGTTTAGAAATTATAGAACCTTTTCCACATACAGTAGTCCCCACATTTTTGGGCATCAAAAATATTGGACAGTTTAACATAATGTCGAATAAAGTAATCATTTTTAATATTTGGTTGCATATCCTTGTCATGGTCTGCAGGCTTACGTTTTCTTTTATTTTTCGCTTTCCCTCTAGCGCCTGTTGGACGTCTTTTCTTTGCTTAATTGTCCGTGTCCGGCTTTCGTTCGTTCCGACAATTAGTGATTGCACCTGTGCGGCTCTTCCGCCGGTTATTTAAACTCTGCGTCTTCCTTCTTCCGTGCTTCCATGTTAGATCTCATTTCACTGGTAGCCGGTACGGTATAGGACACGGAGACTGTTTTGCTTGAAGTCGCTTCAAGTAAAGCAGGAAGGTCCGGTTAGAGTTTGAAAGTTCAGGTTATTTTTAGATCTTCCTTTTCCGTTTTCACTCTATCTTTCTGTCCTTGTTGCTCTACCCTCTTTGGTTAGCTGCTTTAATTATTTTCTCTCCTTCTAACTCTCTGCTGTTTGGAGTTAGAGGAGTTTAGCCTCACTGCTTGTCTTTTCAAGCGTGCTAGTTTTTCTTCCTATTAGTGAGGTTGCTTTGATTGATTTATTTAAATAAATAAATCTTACTGGAGGTTAGAGGTACTTCGTTTTCTGTTTATACCTATTCTCGTTGTTCGCGTTTTGTCGCCCGTATAATTCGGGTTGTTTTCTTTTCTCCACTTTAAAGTCTCCGTTGCAGTGCTTCCTCGGATTGAGGACGGAGTTATTTTGGTTTTCCTTTTATTTATTTTTCCCTTTACGGAAATCCTTCCGTTCTATTGGTCTGCACTTGGTGTAGACTTTCTGATTCCTTTCTGTCGCGTCTGGTCCTCCGAAACAGACCCTCCCCCCTTACAGAACATGGAAGCCAGTAAGGAGGCTCCAGCGACAGGTCAGGGATTAGATCAGCTCCTGGCTGCTCAGGGCGCGGCGTTAGCTGCCCATGAGGAAGGCATACGTGCTCTCCAGGCCTCTCATCAGGGTCTTACATGCCCAGCAGGGGCAGATTATGAATCAGTTACGTGCTCAGGCTGACAGTCTGCGTGATTTGGCTGAGAGTTTTCGAACACTGACTCTCGCTACTACACCTCCCCCAGTCGCACAAGCACCACCCATAAACCCCCCTCTCCCACCAGATGCTAAGGAGCCTAAACTCCAACTTCCACTCCGCTACGGTGGTGAACCGGGGAAGTGCAGAGGGTTCTTGACCCAATGTATTATTTTTTTTAAGGCACAGGCTCCCCGTTTTTACACCCAGGAGGCCCGGGTGGCGTTCATTCTCTCCCTTTTAACCGGGACTGCTCTTGAGTGGGCTGACCCTCTTATCAGAGCAAGTTCCCCGGTGATGAGCCACACGGATCGGCTTATGGCGGAGATGACGTCAGTCTTTGACCATGGACGTCTCCGCTCAGGAGGCCGCCATGCGGACTGACCCGTCTCCGTCAGGGCACTGAGACGGTGGCATCGTTCTCCATCAGGTTTCGAGCATTGGCAGGGGAGACTGGGTGGGCTGATGGTCCACTCAGTTCTCTTTTCCTTAACGCACTTTCCGACTCTGTTAAGGACGCTCTGTCGGTGCTCGAGGTTCCTGCCATGTTCGGTGCGTTAGTGTCCACAGCTATCCGTGTGGATAACCGCATTCGGGAGAGAGAACGAGAGAGAGCTAAAGGGGGAAACAGGGACCGTCCCTCCCTGCCATCTACCACCTCCTGCATTACCACCCTCCGCCTATCCCTCCTTCAGTCGGGAGGAGCCCATGCAGGTGGATGGGGCAGCGGTCTGCAACCCCAGGGGCACTAGACCGCAGGAGGGAAGGTGTAGATATTGCTGGAGAGAAGGACATTTTAGGGACCAGTGTCCTAAGCTGGCGGGAAAAGGGGGCTCTCGCTAGGGGAACCGAGGTTCCTAGCGAGAGATGATTACTCCCACTCTCGGACCCTAATTCCAGTTCAACTGCTCTGGAGAAAGCGTCAGACCAGCTGCGACGCCTTTCTAGACTCCGGAGCAGTTGAGTCCCTCATTGATGCCAAGTGGGCCAGGGCTCTCGGCATTCCCACACTGACCCTTCCCCGGCCTCGACTGGTTACAGCTCTTGATGGTCGTCCGTTAGGTACAGGAACTATTCGGCGAGTCACCACCAGGGTGCGCATGCACATTGCATTTCACGACCATGTAGAAGAGATTCAGTTTTTTGTGGTCGTTTCTCCTGCTTACCCTATCATTCTGGGACACTCCTGGCTTACCCGCCACAGCCCTCACATCAACTGGGGGGGGGGTGAGGCGGTTATTCGTCAGTGGGGGGCCCCGGTGTGGACCTCACTGCTCGGTCCCTAGATTCCTCGCTGTAGGAGGGTCAGGCGCCAACGTCGAGTCCAGTACTGACTGCATCCAGGAACAGGATAGCTCTTGCCCTGATTGGGACAATTCCCTGGTTTCTCTGAAGGGTGTGAGGAGAGTCTAGCCTGGGACTCACTGGCTGACGGTTCGCTTATGTGGGAGGAGTCACTCACAGACTCCGAGATAGAGTGGCCTGCTTCGCTCGATTTGTTCCCTGACGAGGAGAGCACTAAAGTAGGGGGAGTTATTGTATTCTCCCTTCCTCCAATGTCCCTGAGCAATACAGGTTCCTCGCGGAGGTTTTTAGCAGGCAACGCGCCACTACTCTACCACCTCACAGGCCCTATGATTGTGCCATCGAGCTCTACCCGGGCACTGTTCCTTCCAGAGGGTCTTTGTACTCTCTGTCCATCCCAGAGAGCGCGGCCATGAAGGCTTACATTGAGGAGTCCCTAACTAACGGGTTTATTAGACCCTCCACTTCACCAGCGGGGGCGGGGTTCTTCTTTGTTAAAAAAAAAGACGGGGGGCTTCGTCCATGTATTGACTATCGGGGCCTTAATGACATCACAGTAAAGAACCGCTATCCACTTCCCCTAATGAACTCGGCCTTCGAACGTCTCCAGGGGTCATCTGTTTTCACTAAGCTCGACCTTCGCAATGCGTACAATCTTGTGCGCATACGCGAGGGCGACGAGTGGAAAACCGCCTTTAATACTCACAATGGACACTATGAGTACCTGGTGATGCCATTTGGGCTCACTTGCGCCCCCCTCAGTTTTCCAGGCGCTGGTGAACGACGTGCTTAGGGAGATGCTAGAGAGATTCGTCTTTGTCTATCTCGATGACATTTTAATCTTCTCTCCCGATCTCCCTACGCACGTCGAACATGTCAGACAGGTTCTTACGGCACTTCTGAAAGCCCAGCTATTTGTGAAGGCGGAGAAATGTGTTTTTCATAGCAACTCAGTTTCTTTTCTCGGGTTCATTGTGGCGGACGGTAGGGTCCAGATGGATCCCGAGAAAGTCTCTGCGATAAGGAACTGGCCTACCCCTTCTTCAGTTAAGCAGGTGCAGCGTTTTTTAGGTTTCGCAAACTTTTATCGGCGGTTCATCCGCAACTTCAGTGCGGTGGCCGCTCCCATTACTGCGCTCACTAAAAAAACATCCTCCTCACGGTTCCAATGGAATTCCAAGGCGGAGGCGGCATTTTCTAATTAAAAGAAAGATTTAGCTCTGAGCCCATCCTCATCACTCCCAACCCCTCCCTCCCTTTTGTGGTGGAGGTGGACGCCTCTGAGTTGGGGGCAGGTGCCATTCTTTCCCAGCACTCCCCGCTGGGACCACAAGATGCATCCCTGTGCTTATTTTTCTCGTGCTTTAACACCCGCCGAGAGGAATTATGATGTAGGGGACCGGGAGCTGCTGGCGATTAAGTTGGCACTTGAAGAGTGGCGCCACTGGTTGGAGGGGGCGGAGCATCCTTTCACTGTATGGACGGATCATAAAAATCTTGAATATGTGCAGTTGGCGAAAAGGCGAAACTCTCGTCAGGCCCGGTGGGCATTATTTTTTCTACGTTTTAATTTTATTATCACATACCGTCCCGGGTCCAAAAACGTCAAGCCTTGTCTCGCATATTCGATGGTACCGACAAGGAGCCCATACCTGAACCCGTTATTTCCGCCGATCATATTGTTGCTCCTGTGAGGTGGGCGGTTGAGACCGCTGTACAGAAGGCTCTGCGCTCTGATCCAGGCCCCGGTGGGGGTCCTCCCCACTGTCTGTTCGTCCCATCCCGGGTCAGATCTCGTGTCCTCCAATGGGGACACGCCTCCCAGTTAGCTGGCCATCCGGGAGTCCACCGCACTAAGGACTTTGTATCCCGGCGCTTTTGGTGGCCCACACTGGAGAAAGATGTGCGGTCCTTCGTCGCTGCCTGTCCTATCTGTGCTCGTAGCAAGGGGTCACGCGCCCCGCCCTCGGGTCTTTTGCGCCCTCTTCCCCATCCCTAGCCGACCTTGGAGTCATATTGCCCTTGATTTTGTCACCGGGTTGCCTGCGTCCTTGGGCAATACGGTGATATTAGTGGTGGTTGACCGTTTTTCCAAGGCGGCCCATTTTATCGCACTCCCCAAGCTACCCTCAGCACCTGAGACAGCGCAGCTCATGGTGGATCACGTCTTCCGAGTGCACGGCCTTCCCCCTTGGACGTGGTGTCCGATCGCGGCCCTCAGTTTACCGCTAGATTTCTGGCGCGCCTTCTGTTCCCTGCTAGGTGCATCCATCAGTCTGTCCTCCGGCTTTCACCCCGGAGACTAACGGACAGACTGAGCGCACAAATCAAACCATGGAGAGCACCTTGCGCTGTTTGGCCTCCTCCAACCCTACATCGTGGAGCCGTCATCTCGCCTGGGCGGAATACGCCCATTATACATTGCGCAACGCCTCTACCGGTCTCTCCCCTTTTGAGGCGCAAATGGGGTATCTTCCTCCATTATTTCCAGAGCTAGAGAAGGATGTGGAGGTGCCCTCCGCAGCTTCCTTCGTTCGGAGGTGTCGAGCGGTGTGGAGGCGTGTGCGCGCGTCTCTCTTGCGTGCTACGTCCAAGCAAAAGGTTGCGGCAGATAGGCATCGTCGTCCTGCTCCTTCTTATAGGGTTGGGCAACGTGTGTGGCTTGCTACACGGGATCTCCCCTTGCGTGTGGAGTCCCGCAAACTTGCTCCTCGTTTTGTGGGTCCGTTTAAAATCATCCAAAGAATAAATCCAGTCACCGTTCGGTTACAGCTCCCGCGCTCCATGCGCGTCCACCCCACCTTTCACGTCTCTCGGTTGAAACCCGTGCTCATTAGTGCTCTCGCCCCGGCGGACAAGCCGCCACCCCCCCCCCCGGTTCGTGGAGGGAGGCCCGGTCTATACTGTGCGGCGCATTTTGGCCGAGAGACGCGTGGGTAGAGGATTTCAGTTCTTAGTGGACTGGGAGGGTTATGGCCCTGAGGAGCGTTGCTGGGTACCGTCCAGAGACATTCTGGATTCCCAACTCATCAGGGATTTTCGAAAAGATAAGCCTAAGGGATCGTCTGGGGTCGTCCCTTAGTAGGGGGGTCCTGTCATGGTCTGCAGGCTTACGTTTTCTTTTATTTTTCGCTTTCCCTCTAGCGCCTGTTGGACGTCTTTTCTTTGCTTAATTGTCCGTGTTCGGCTTTCGTTCGTTCCGACAATTAGTGATTGCACCTGTGCGGCTCTTCCGCCGGTTATTTAAACTCTGCGTCTTCCTTCTTCCGTGCTTCCATGTTAGATCTCATTTCACTGGTAGCCGGTACGGTATAGGACACGGAGACTGTTTTGCTTGAAGTCGCTTCAAGTAAAGCAGGAAGGTCCGGTTAGAGTTTGAAAGTTCAGGTTATTTTTAGATCTTCCTTTTCCGTTTTCACTCTATCTTTCTGTCCTTGTTGCTCTACCCTCTTTGGTTAGCTGCTTTAATTATTTTCTCTCCTTCTAACTCTCTGCTGTTTGGAGTTAGAGGAGTTTAGCCTCACTGCTTGTCTTTTCAAGCGTGCTAGTTTTTCTTCCTATTAGTGAGGTTGCTTTGATTGATTTATTTAAATAAATAAATCTTACTGGAGGTTAGAGGTACTTCGTTTTCTGTTTATACCTATTCTCGTTGTTCGAGTTTTGTCGCCCGTATAATTCGGGTTGTTTTCTTTTCTCCACTTTAAAGTCTCCGTTGCAGTGCTTCCTCGGATTGAGGACGGAGTTATTTTGGTTTTCCTTTTATTTATTTTTCCCTTTACGGAAATCCTTCCGTTCTATTGGTCTGCACTTGGTGTAGACTTTCTGATTCCTTTCTGTCGCGTCTGGTCCTCCGAAACAGACCCTCCCCCCTTACAATCCTTTGCATGCCATGACTTCCTGATGTGACCCAACAATATCAAAAGACTTGTAACGTTCCGTTCCCGTCCTGTCCGTTTTCCATGTTTTCCTTGTTTCCTTCCGTGTCATGTTGGATCCCTTGTCCGTGTTTCCCTCCTGGCTGTGGACTGGGCGTCTCCCTCGGGTACTTTTGGTTTCATTTTCCACTTTAGCTTCCGCCTATCACTCGCCCCTCTCGTTGCTCACATTCCTCACTGCTGTGCTTCGGCAATCACTCCTGATTTAACATCACACCTGTTTCTCGTTTTCTCCTTCACTTCCTGCACCATTTAAACCCCTGGCTGGCTGCTATTCAGCGCCAGTTCGTTGACTAACCTACCGTGTTTGTTTCGTATCCCGTTTCTGGTCCAGTGTTTGTGAGCCTGCTGGTTCATACCTGTTCGCCTGGTTTCCTGACTGGTAGCTATCTCTGCTAAACTTTCGCTGCTGCATGCATTTACCTGTTTCCCTTCAAAACCTCCAGACGCCGCAGTTCCAGTCTTCCCGCAGCTGTGTTTGTCCTCCCCGGGTTACGTACCTCCCGTACTCGTGTTGCGGTACCAGGACCTCTGCATGCCAGCCGGCTTACGCCAGTATTGCCCGAGCTACGCCGCACCTTCCAACTCGGCGGTGCATTCACCAGCTACAGTCCTGTCACAACACCCTGCCTTTAACCTCTGCTTTCTGCCCGGTTACTCAAGCTACCCGGTCCAGTTTCCAGTCCTGTTCCAGCCCAGTTCCGATCCAGTTTCCTGTCCAGCTCCAGTCCAGTTTCCAGTCCAGTTCCAGTCCAGTTCCGGTGTTTTAGACACCTCCGTTCAAGTCCAGTTCCGGCTTGGAACAAGTTCCGTGCCGTCCCCTGTGTTCCTGAGTGGACCTTCCGGTCCAGTTTCCAGTCCAGTTCCAGTCCAGGTCCGGTGTTTCATACACCTCCGTTCAAGTCCAGTTCCGGCTTGGAACAAGTTCCGTGCCGTTCCCGTTTCCTGAGTGGACCTCCCGGTCCAGTTTCCAGTCCAGTTCCCAGTCCAGTTCCAGTCCAGTTCCGGTGTTTTATACACCTCCGTTCAAGTCCAGTTCCGGCTTGGAACAAGTTCCGTGCCGTTCCCGTTTCCTGAGTGGACCTTCCGGTCCAGTTACCAGTCCAGTTCCGATCCAGTTTCCAGTCCAGTTCCAGTCCAGTTCCAGTCCAGTTCCGGTGTTTTAGACACCTCCGTTCAAGTCCAGTTCCGGCTTGGAACAGTTCCGTGTTTCTTCAAGTCCAGCTCCGGCTTGGAGCAGTCCTCAGTTGGACGCTATCCTGTGTTAACTAACTAACCTGTTTTGCTCCCGTGTACAGCTTTGGGACCACCCCAACGCTTAATAAAGTTCCACTTTCTGTAATCTGTCTCCTGGTCGTTGCACTTGGGTTCGTCCCGTATCAGGATCGTAACAGAACGAACTGGCCAACAATATGGACCCAGCCGATCTGGAACAGATTCGCCACGCCTTCTCCTGCCAAACTGCGATCAGCGACCAACAGGGTCGCCGTTTGGATGATGTGCTGGAAGTAGTTAGGGGCATCACGGAGCAAGTATCCCAACTTTCGCTCCACCAACCGCTACTACGGATTCCAGCCAACCCTACTCCTTCCTCTCCCGAACCCCATCCGGAGGCACCGGCTCCCACTTCCAGCCGTGAGCCCCGTGTACAACACCCCGAGTTATATCGCGGGGGGTTGGGGAGATGTCGTGAATTTCTACTTAAATGTGACATAGTGTTTCGGATGCAGCCCTCCTCCTTCGCCTCTGACTCCAGCAAGATCGCGTTCATTATGAGCAGCCTGGGAGGGAGCGCCCTGGAGTGGGCTACATCCATCTGGGACAGCCAGGCTCCGTTATGCAGCAACTTCGCAGCCTTTACGGCAGAGATGCGACGTGTGTTTGAACACCCGACCTGTGGACGTGACGCTACCCAGCGTCTGCTTCAAGTTCGCCAAGGCAACCGCAGTGTCGCAGAAATGGCCATTCAGTTTCGTACCCTCGCCGCGGAGTCAGGATGGAATGACGCCTCCCTCCAGGGGGCTTTCCGCCAAGCTCTCAGCGAGGAACTCAAGGACCAGCTTGCCACTCGGGAGGAATCCAACTCCCTTAATAGCCTCATCAGCCTCGCTATAGCCATCGATAATCGTCTCCGCATCCGGGCCCGGGAGCGGGGAGGAAGTTCCGGGCGTCATTCGCCCTCCGTCGTCTCTAATGTTCATTCACACTCCATCACTGGATCTCGGGCGCCTACGGGCGGGTCCGAGGAAGAGCCCATGCAACTGGGCAGAGTTGCGGTCAATCCCGAGGAGCGTCAGCGCCGTCAGCGCACCAGATCCTGTTTCTATTGCGGCAAGCCTGGCCATCAGATCGCCTCCTGTCCCATTCGCCCAAAAGAAGGGGCTCGCCAGTAAGACTGGGCGTACTGACGAGCCCCATCGTCCCCAACCATGCTGCCCAGGACCGCCTCATGTTCAAGGCTACTCTCCTTTGGAAGGACAAGACCCTATCTTCTTCGGCCCTAATTGACTCCGGAGCTGACGCCAGCTTCATGGATATCACCTTCGCCAGGAGGGCCGGCATTCCCACGGAACGTCTCACTTCACCCATTTCAGCTCTAGCTCTGGACGGTAGGAGTTTGGGGTTAGTTACCCACTCCACCGTTCCTATCCAGTTAATTCTATCTGGCAATCATCGGGAGTCCATTCAGCTATTACTGATTAACTCCCAACAATCTGCTCTGGTTTTAGGTCAGACCTGGCTTCGCCTCCACAATCCCCATATTGACTGGAAAGCCGGTCGCATCCTGGCGTGGAGTGCCCACTGTCTAGCCAGCTGTCTCCGTTCTGCACTACCCCCTCCGGGGCCCAGTAAACCCTGTTCCATGCAACCTATACCGGATTTAACGAATGTTCCCAGCGAGTATCACGACCTCGCGCAAGTATTTTCTAAATCACGTGCTCTGTCCTTACCTCCTCACAGGCCGTATGACTGCGCCATTGACCTACTGGCTGGAGCTAAACTGCCATCGGGACGCCTCTACAGTCTGTCTGGACCGGAGAAACTAGCCATGGAGGAATACATCCACGACTCCCTCGCTTCGGGTATTATCCGTCCCTCTTCATCCCCAGTCGGTGCAGGGTTCTTCTTCGTTGGGAAGAAGGATGGCTCCCTGCGACCCTGCATCGACTACCGGGGCCTCAACCAGGTCACCATCCGTAACAAATACCCTCTTCCCCTCATTAACACCGCCTTTGAAGCCCTCTCTCCAGCTGTGACGTTCACCAAGCTCGACCTCCGGAATGCGTATCACTTGGTGCGTATCCGTGAGGGGGACGAGTGGAAGACTGCTTTTAATACCCCGTTGGGCCACTACGAATACCTGGTGGTCCCTTTCGGCCCTTACTAACGCCCCAGCAGTCTTCCAGAGCATGGTGAACGACGTCCTGCGGGACCTCCTAGGGAGGAGCGTTTTTGTTTATATCGATGATATTTTAATTTTTTCTCAATCCCCGCAGGAGCATGTCCGTCACGTTCGAGAGGTTCTCCAGCGGCTGTTGGAGAATCAGCTGTTTGTTAAGGCTGAGAAATGTTCCTTCCACGCTTCCACGGTCCCGTTCCTCGGCTTCATTATCGAGGAGGGCAGTATCCGGGCGGACCCTGTGAAAATCAAGGCGGTGACAGAATGGCCCCAACCCACCTCCCGCAAGCACCTTCAACAGTTCCTGGGGTTTGCAAATTTCTACCGCCGCTTTATTCGCAATTACAGTTCCATTGCTGCTCCCCTGACTAAACTCACTTCCGTTGCCCTGCCTTACTGTTGGAATTCCGATGCCCAGCGAGCTTTCGAGCTACTCAAGACTCGGTTTTCCTCAGCACCTATCCTCCTTCACCCTGACACTTCTCGGCAGTTTGTCGTTGAGGTGGATGCCTCCGACACCGGCGTGGGGGCCATTCTGTCTCAACGGTCCGCCTCTGATAGCAAGCTCCATCCCTGCGCATTCTTCTCCCGGAGGCTGTCCTCCGCCGAGAGGAACTACGATGTCGGGGATCGGGAACTGCTGGCGATAAAACTGGCTCTTGAGGAGTGGCGCCACTGGCTGGAGGGGGCAGGTACCCCTTTTCTTGTTTTTACCGACCATCAAAACCTCATTTATTTAAGATCTGCCAAGAGGCTCAATTCTCGTCAGGCTAGATGGTCGTTATTTTTTGCACGCTTTAATTTCTCTGTTTCTTTCCGCCCTGGTTCCCGTAATATTAAAGCAGATGCCCTGTCCCGCATTTTTTCCCCTCCCTCCAGTCCTGCTGATCCGGAGCCCATTTTGCCGGCCTCCTGTGTGGTGGCTGCGGTCTCCTGGGAGATTGAGGGCATTGTGAAGGCCGCCCAGACTTCCCAACCGGACCCCCGCAATAACCCTAACTCCTGTCTTTTTGTCCCCGATTCCGTCCGCTCCCAGGTCCTCGAATGGGTTCACGCCTCGTGCCTGGCATGTCACCCAGGTGTCGCCAGAACTATCGCCCTCGTCAGGAGGAGTTTCTGGTGGCCTACCCTTAAAGGGGATACCCGTGCCTTCGTCCTGGCCTGCTCGGTGTGCGCCAGGAGCAAGGCTTCCCACCAGCCTCCCTCCGGTCTTCTCCTTTCCCTCCCCGTCCCTGGCCGTCCTTGGAGTCACATTGGTGTGGACTTCGTAACCGGTCTGCCGTTGTCAGAAGGTAACACCGTCATTCTGACAATAGTGGACCGGTTCTCCAAGGCGGTTCACTTTGTTCCCCTCCCCAAGCTCCCGTCCGCCCTTGAAACCGCTGAGCTCTTGGTGCTACACGTGGTCAGGCTGCACGGGATCCCCTCTGACATCGTGTCAGACCGTGGGCCCCAGTTCTCCTCCCGAGTTTGGAGGGCGTTCTGTGCAGCCCTGGGTGCCTCTCCTAGTCTTTCCTCGGGTTTCCATCCCCAGTCTAATGGTCAGGCAGAGAGGGCGAACCAGGACCTGGGGGCCGCCCTGCGGTGCGTTACAGTGCGCAATCCCGCCTCTTGGAGCCGTTTTCTCCCCTGGGTCGAGTACGCACATAACTCCCTTAAAAGTGCCTCTACTGGCCTATCCCCGTTTGAGTGTGCTTTAGGCTATCAACCCCCTCTTCTGTCGACCCAGGAGGCCGAGATAGCTGTCCCCTCTGTTAGGGCCCATGTCCTTCGTTGTAAAAACATTTGGAGACTCACACGCACCGCACTCCTTCACGCCAATTCCCGCTCCCAACGTCTGGCGGACCTTCACAGGACCGCAGCCCCACAGTATAGGGGCCGGTCAGCAGGTCTGGCTCTCCACTGCAAACATCTCCCTTCCCTCTTCATCCAGAAAGCTTCAGCCCCGTTTTATTGGTCCCTTCCCCATCATTTGTCTAGTTAACCCGGTGTCTGTTAAACTTTCCCTCCCCGCCTCCCTCAAAGTTTACCCTGTGTTTCATGTGTCCCAGGTTAAGCCTGTCTCCTCCAGCCCCCTCAGTACCCCTACCATCCCGCCTCCTCCCGTCCGAGTTGTTGACAACGCCCCGGCCTACACGGTGAACCGTGTTATTGATATCCGCCGCAGGGGCCGGGGTTTCCAATACCTCGTCGACTGGGAGGGGTACGGTCCTGAGGAGAGGTCGTGGCTCCACAAGAGCCTGATCTTGGACCATTCAGTAATCCAAGACTTCCACGAACAGTTCCCTGACAAGACCAGGCCTCCGGGTACGCCAGGTGGCGTACATTGAGGGGGGGGGTACTGTAACGTTCCGTTCCCGTCCTGTCCGTTTTCCATGTTTTCCTTGTTTCCTTCCGTGTCATGTTGGATCCCTTGTCCGTGTTTCCCTCCTGGCTGTGGACTGGGCGTCTCCCTCGGGTACTTTTGGTTTCATTTTCCACTTTAGCTTCCGCCTATCACTCGCCCCTCTCGTTGCTCACATTCCTCACTGCTGTGCTTCGGCAATCACTCCTGATTTAACATCACACCTGTTTCTCGTTTTCTCCTTCACTTCCTGCACCATTTAAACCCCTGGCTGGCTGCTATTCAGCGCCAGTTCGTTGACTAACCTACCGTGTTTGTTTCGTATCCCGTTTCTGGTCCAGTGTTTGTGAGCCTGCTGGTTCATACCTGTTCGCCTGGTTTCCTGACTGGTAGCTATCTCTGCTAAACTTTCGCTGCTGCATGCATTTACCTGTTTCCCTTCAAAACCTCCAGACGCCGCAGTTCCAGTCTTCCCGCAGCTGTGTTTGTCCTCCCCGGGTTACGTACCTCCCGTACTCGTGTTGCGGTACCAGGACCTCTGCATGCCAGCCGGCTTACGCCAGTATTGCCCGAGCTACGCCGCACCTTCCAACTCGGCGGTGCATTCACCAGCTACAGTCCTGTCACAACACCCTGCCTTTAACCTCTGCTTTCTGCCCGGTTACTCAAGCTACCCGGTCCAGTTTCCAGTCCTGTTCCAGCCCAGTTCCGATCCAGTTTCCTGTCCAGCTCCAGTCCAGTTTCCAGTCCAGTTCCAGTCCAGTTCCGGTGTTTTAGACACCTCCGTTCAAGTCCAGTTCCGGCTTGGAACAAGTTCCGTGCCGTCCCCTGTGTTCCTGAGTGGACCTTCCGGTCCAGTTTCCAGTCCAGTTCCAGTCCAGGTCCGGTGTTTCATACACCTCCGTTCAAGTCCAGTTCCGGCTTGGAACAAGTTCCGTGCCGTTCCCGTTTCCTGAGTGGACCTCCCGGTCCAGTTTCCAGTCCAGTTCCCAGTCCAGTTCCAGTCCAGTTCCGGTGTTTTATACACCTCCGTTCAAGTCCAGTTCCGGCTTGGAACAAGTTCCGTGCCGTTCCCGTTTCCTGAGTGGACCTTCCGGTCCAGTTACCAGTCCAGTTCCGATCCAGTTTCCAGTCCAGTTCCAGTCCAGTTCCAGTCCAGTTCCGGTGTTTTAGACACCTCCGTTCAAGTCCAGTTCCGGCTTGGAACAGTTCCGTGTTTCTTCAAGTCCAGCTCCGGCTTGGAGCAGTCCTCAGTTGGACGCTATCCTGTGTTAACTAACTAACCTGTTTTTGCTCCCGTGTACAGCTTTGGGACCACCCCAACGCTTAATAAAGTTCCACTTTCTGTAATCTGTCTCCTGGTCGTTGCACTTGGGTTCGTCCCGTATCAGGATCGTAACAAGACTCTTGATATCTTATTTTCTGGTACTCCTACAAGCGATACTATAACCTCTATGCATTTGAATTGATCTCTATGGGAATTGGGGGATGGGACTATATTTAGCTGTAAATTACACTGGAACAGTATGGAAACACATGGTTGGCTAAATGGCTCTAAGTCATCAAGGGTCTGACGTATCAAACAAGCCTTAAACCATCACTCTGCTGCCATAAATACAGTAGATATGGATGGATAACTTTAAGGGTTTCTTCTCCTGTCTTATTTTTACATAGAGTTCAATAAGAAAATTTGTCAGGAGAAACAACCCTTAAAGTGATCCATCCATATCTACTGCATATCTGGCAGCAGAGTGATGGTTTGAGACTCGTTTGATACCTCAGACCCTTGATGACTTACAACCATTTTACCAACCATGTACTCCATACTGTTCCAACATAATTCACAGCTAAATCTAGTCCCACCCCCCAATTCCCATAGAGATCCATTCAAATGCAGGGACGTTATAGTATCGCTTGTAAGAGTACCAGAAAATAAGATATCAAGAGTCACAGTTGGGTCACAGACATCAGGAAGTTATGGCATGCAAAGGATATGCCACCAAATATTAAATATGATTACTTTATTCTACATTATGTTAAACTATCCAATATTTTTTTGATGCTCAAAAATGGGGGGGGTGGCTACTGTATGTACAAAAGGTTCTATAATTTCTAAACGGTTCATCTGATATGGATGAAAATACCCTCAAATTAAAGCTGACAGTCTGCACTTCAACCGCATTGTCATTGTATGCTTTCAAACCCAAAGTGCTAGAGTAAACAACCAAAAAAACTATGAGACAACTGATCATTTTGCAGTGGTCTTTTAAATTTTTTCCAGAGCTGTATATTTTTATGCAATATATACATACTAGGAGTGTGCAGCGATGCCACTATCTGTATCTGTATCTGTTCAACCATTAACAATATCTGTATCCGTATCTGTATTCGGATTAGAAACCGGAAGTTGTGTTACATATAGGAAATGTGATCTTTTCTAGTCTAAAATAAATTGTTATTGCAATTTATGAGTATTCACACCCCCTCACTGTCTTTTATTTATTTTCAAAACTTTTTATAAGAACTGTATATATATATATATATATATATATATATATATATATATATATATATATATATATATATATATATATATAATATTCTGTACTTTATACTTTTTTTTGTTAAAAGTAGTTTTTAAAATTTTGTTAAAGGTAGTTTTTGTTAACCTATTTGAACCCCCCACCCACTAACTATAATGTTTGATAAGAACTGGAAAAAATTGAGGTACAATATATAATCAACTCAGAATGAAAAGGCAGTTTTATGAAAACATCAAACCATTTCATTATACATTTGAATGTAAACTATTTCCACAATAACAGCCCTTTCTGCCTGTTGTAATTTCATATTGTACTTTTTTGTTATTTTTTTTTTTTACTATATGAACTTGAATACATAAATGATTATGTATAGTAATATTATTATCATTACTATTATCATTATTATGCTTTATAAAATTCAAGGAGAAGACTTAAGGATTATAGCCTACTGATTTATTGAGGACTTTTTTCATTTCGAGTGTTAAATGAACAGTCCAACAAGATGCATTTCTGAGCTAGCAGTAACAACAAAGTTCTAGAACACCTGAAAAGCTTTTAATTCAATAAAATGAAAAAAAGTCGGGACATGGCTGCATTTCAACAGCTTTTAATATGCTTTTAGTATACCATTGGTTAAACCGATCACCGTGACAAGCCTAGTTAAAAAAAAAAATTTCTGCAGTGTAAAACGTCACATTTTCATTTTATTAAATGCGTTGCAAGTTTGGGCTCATGGAATGGCGAGATTAACGGAATTGATTACGCAGCAATACAGAGGCAGAATGGACGGTCAGTACAGTTTAAAAATACATATCACAACTAGGATGAATACAATAATGATTTTGATAGCCAGTAAGTGACATTTCAAAACGGCTATTGATTCTAGCTGTTCCTTTGCCTTATTTTAAAAGGTGTTTTTACGTTCTGAAAAAGTGTTGACATTAAAGGTATACTATGTAGTTTCAGAACACTAGATGGCAGTATTGAGCACGTTGGAGAAAAGGGCTCCCCGAAAATTGCTTATCACGTGTTCTTCTCAGACGCGCACGACGACCCACGAGCATTGTGGTGACGTTTCACACATATTTTCTCTGAGCGTGGACTCAATTCAATTCGCTTTATTGGCATGACAGAACATTGAATTCGTATTGTCAAAGCATACTGCATTAAAACAGTCACATACATCTAACTCTGAACAATACAAAACAGCAAGGACTAGAAACTAATGAACCATACATGAAAACAAGAACTTTTCTTTGATTATGGATTTAGAAATAACAATAATGTAAACTAATAAAGTAGAATTAAAAATAATAATAATTATCAATAGAAATGATAATGATGATGAGAACGACACATATGATTATAAAGTGAATATAATAAATATAAAATATTGGTTTATAATGATCTCTGTCACTCACTGTCCCTAAGACGATGACAGGCAGCTATATATTGTGCTGCCAGGTCACAGCACGTCCTCTCCTCTCCTAAGAGGATGGGGAGTTTTTGGATGTCTGTTAATTTTTTTAATTGAGGGTATCTCTGATTTATTTTGGGAAAATATTTATTTCTGATTTCATTGTATTTTTCACATTTTGTGATAAAGTGCCGCTAGATGGCAATGTTTGTCCTCCCGGAGTCTGTTGACTTTATCACGGTCACTCTGATCAAGCTGAACGAAAAGAAAAAAACGATTTGAACGTGACATTATTGTCACGTTCAAATAGTTTTTTCTTATCGGAAGTCGGAAATATTTGGACTTCCGAGTTCATTTGAATACACCATGGGCTCTATTTTAATAAACCAAACGCAATG